>JAQZBX010054598.1:0-18609 GCA_029593785.1 Cabassous unicinctus
TTTTTTTTTTTTTAGTTGTTGGACTATATATACAACATAAACTTCCCATCTCAACTACTCCCAAGCATACTGTTCAGTGGGATAAATCACATTCACTGTGCTATGGTCCTCTCACCGCCTTCCATTACTAAAACCTTCATCTCCCCAAACAGAAATCCTACACCCATTTTACGTTAACTCCCTGTTTTTCCTGTCTCCCCCACCCCTTGGCGACCCATACTCTAATTTCCGTCTCTAAGGGCCTGCATATTCTCTGATATTTTATTTGTAGTTACCATAGGTCTTAAATTTAAATCCTAAATCTGTAACAATCTTGTTTGCTTTGATGCCAACATAACTCCAATAGTATAGACAAATTATGTTCCTATACCTCTCTGTCTCTTCACCTTTATGTAGTTCTTTTCACAAATGGCATGTTTATATAAGTCCAAAACTACTGATTTATCATTATGTTTTATGCATTTTCCTTTTAGATACTGTAGGCAGTAAAAAGTGGAGTTTCAAACCAAAAATACAATAGTACTCACATTTATATTTACCCCTGACATTACTCTTTTTTTTTTTCTTTTTGTAATTTAATGCATTTTAATAGCAACTTACAGGAACAGCATAGAAGACAGATAACATTAAAAACATGTACTTGCATGTAGGACAACTCAGAAAAGTATAGTGAATGGATGGAATCTACTGAATGATAAAAATGCTACAAATACCATCAATAAGAAATTTACTTGTTTAAAAAAAATCCAAAATCTCTAGGATTCTATATCCCTTATCTACCACATGGTCATCTTGCCACCCAAGACGTACCACTTCCCAGGGGCCTAAAGATATCCATTCCTTTTTCTCTTGCTGCTGTCTATGGGAATTCCTTTCCCATAACTCTAAATGTTTGAACACAAGATCAAATCCATGTGCCCACGGGATTATTCACACCAGCCAGTCACGTCTCCCACGGGAACCAGAGGCAACCAGCTGCTGGTTCCTGCAAAGCCTGCCTCCCAACATCCCCGCTGGTTCACTCTGCTCCCAGGATAACCCCTGTGTGTCCCTGCGTGGCATGTGGCATCTTTCTCCCATGGCTGCGAGTGTGCATGGCTAATAGACTGCGTCAGCTCATCTGTCCAGTGTCGGCTGGAAGTGTTTGACCATCTTGTAGTATTTTTGGTGGAATTCCTCTCACCAACCAGTGGTCAGAACAGGCTATGCCTATCTCAGTCATTGTTTTTTCCTCATTATTTATTAGGGCACCTCGGAAAGAGCAAGTGAGAAATAAATAAATAAATCTTTAAAAAAAAAAGAGAGAGAGAATGTTCACACCTCCTGGAAAACGTATTGTTGCCTGATCTTATCCTTTATATTTTGTTATTATTCACAATAATATATTATCTTTCATTTTAATAGGCTTCACCATTTATGAAGCACATGTTACCTTGTCTGATTGACCCAATACCCTCTATGAAGTAGGCAGAGCAAGGTATAATTATCCCCATTTGATTGATGAAAAATTGAGATTTAGAGAGATTAAAGTGGTACTAGATTTCTCACCTAGTAGCTAAATGACAACAAATTATTTGAGAACAAATTATTTTTGTGTGGTCCCAAGCGTGTATATATGAGCCAGACTCTGGCACTTCCTATTCAGGTTCAAATTTAGAATCCCTTTGCCCACCGTAAATGCTGCCAGGTCTTAAAGCCTTTGAAAGGAGAGCCTGGATCATAAAACCCTTTATTGGAAAACTAATAAGGACTGCTTCTCTCCTGCCCAAGTGTGAATCCTGGCTCTGCGCTATGCCTTTTTCTTTGCTTCTGCTGGTTTTGATCAGGAATGTTCCCACAATTTTCGGTTCTTTGCTCTTTAAATCTTTGGTGGTGCCTGTGTCGGTGCGACCAGTTGCAGATATCCTGGTCTCACTCTGCAACTCCATAAGACAATTTAATTTTGTTACTCCAAGTGTCTGGGGCTACCCCCCAGGACGTCCCTCCAGAATTCAGCTTTGTCCCTTGTTTGAAGGCCACCTTTGTCTTGCACAGATGACAGATAGTACTCTCTGCAAAAATTTTAAAATTCTCTTGCTGGGAAATAGCATTTGTTATTAACAGAAAACACAGCTGTCCCCTCTTTTGCTCTTATATGTAGGGGGCTCATATATGACAATCTGTCTGGGAAAGTCCTGTTTTATGCCTGGTTTCCCAGTGTAATTATTAATAGCTTCCCTTTCAGTCTCAAAAGTGTCTCCGATTGGACAATAAATTATATGGCCATCCTACTCACTTGACATCTCTGCACAGGAACTCAGCATATATGTTTTAGAAGAACTGTTGGCATTTGGTGCTTCTCAACATTGGTTAGGCACTAGAATTAGCCAGGGAGCATGTTAAAAATAGATATAAAGCCCCTTTTATCCCCTTCCTCCAAAAACTACAGAAATAGCATTTTTGGACTGGAGCTGAGGAATCTGTATTTTGAGAAAGTTCCCAAGTGACTCTGATCATATTCTTCTATGGACCCACATTTGAGGCCCCCTCCTTGATAGTATTTCTGCTCTGCTGGTTGGTAGCTGTGTGACCTTGGGCAGATTAATCTCTCTAAATCTATTTCTATCTCTGATTAGAGGCAAACAGTTCTAAAAAGCAGCTGGAAAATCTCAGTGACTTATAACAGGTTTTTTGCTCACTCATGACACAGTCCACTGCAGGTTGACAAGGAAGTTTTTTCTAACACAGATATTAAGGTTCGAGTCTCCTTCCATCAACTTCTGTATTCCCCTCAGAGTTCTCTGCTAGATCCTCTAACCAAGCTGGCAAATGAGGGAAAAGAGAGGGTATGGAGGATTGCGCAGGAGGTTTTCATGGCTCAAACTAGAATGACAAACACAACATCCATCCACAGTCCACTGGAGGAAAATTCAGTGAGATAGTTGCCTATAATCATGAAGGAGGATAGAAAATGTAGTCTAGCTGTTTACCTAGGAGGAATGGGAATGGTTTGATATCAATTATTCAGTCTCTGCCATAGATCCCCATTCTGATCATCAAATATTTGTTTACTTCTTGCTCCTTGTTTTAGTCTGCTAGGCTGCTTTAAGCAGATACCATGAAATAGGCTGACTTAAACAATGGGAATTTATTAGCTCACAGTTTGAGGCTGAGCAAATGTCCAAATCAAGGCATCATCAAGGTGATGCTTTCTTCTCAAAGACCGGCTGCCGGCAATCCTCGGTCTGCTGGTGTCTCTCTTCTCTTCCGGGTTTTGTTGCTTTCACCTTCTTGCTTCTGAGGCTTTTTTCCTTTCCTCTGCTTTCATTCCATTTATAAAGGACTCCAGTAAAAGGATTAAGACTCACCCTGAATGAGGTGGGTCACACCTTAACTGAATTAGCCTCATCAAAAGATACTACTTACAATGGGTCTATACCCACAGGAATGGATTAGATTTAAGAACATGTTTTTCTGGAGTACATACATCCTCAAGCCACCACACTCCTTCACATAAGCAATCCACAGGAGACAACCCAAAGCCCTGCTCAGTCTCTGCACCCAGCTTAAATCTGGAATCTCCAAGTGATGGCCAATCCTCTCCATTAAGGCCAGATGCTGCCACTGCCAGTCTAGTGATCCATGACTTTGGATTAAAAAGACAGCTTACCTATTCCCAAACAAATACACACTCAATACACAATGATGGGTTAGGGGCAGGGTACTCCCATTTAGAAAGAATGGAAGGGAGAGGTGACAGTGACCCATAATTAGACAAGCATTAAGATGGCTCTTTAGCCTGGGGTAGAAATATTCTAACTGGACATTAATTTTATTCTCTGGGAGGAGCACCTCTGTCCATCATTCTCAGTGGCCCCTGAGTCTGACCTTCTTGATGTTTTTTCCAGTCAATAATTTCTCTGTTCATGTCTGAAGGGAACACTGGGCTATATGTCCTCCTTGGAGATTTTATAGCTTTTATATTCTACTCCCGACTGAAACAAGATTGGGAGCCAAGAGGTTGTTTTATGTCTTGGAAAGTCCAGGCTCATGATTTCTTTGGCAACACAATTCTTTCAAACACTTCATAGTCTTCTAGATTACTTGCTACCAGTTAGTTCCATGTGCTGGTCACCCCACCCAAAGTTCTTTCCTAGACATAATTCTCAAGCCTGGTTTCTTCTTTCCTTTCTTTGCCCCATGCTTCACTTCTTTCTCTCTTACCTTACTGGTGGGTATCTTGAAGTCATCTGAAACAATATGAAGGAAGTGCACACAGCCAGTCTGATGTTTGTCATGGGGCTGAGTCCCTTTGTTCAATTGAGGCATGTTACTAGATCTTGGTCACTCAAGGCCTGTATAAAATCTTACATCTTGGGATCAAGAAGCAGTTAGTGTTTCCAAATCTGATGCCCAATATTTCTGGACTTCTATTCACTTTCACTGTTGCTTGTAACCTGCCCAGTTCATTCTTAAGATTAATTCTTTTTTGTCATGCCTTGTAAGAGATACCCAATAATAGCCACACTCACTAACACTCTGATTTTTCCCAACTACTGCCCCTACAGCTAAAGTTTCAGCACACATATAGACTACTTTCCAAATGACAGGGGATGACAGTTTACCAACGATTTCACCACTGCGTAACATGGGTTGCCCTTGTTCCAGCCTTTGATGTCAGTTTCCTTGCTGCCCATCAATCACCCAACTGCTAAACCATTGCCACATATTTTGGTGATTTTTTTTTTTTTAACAGAAAACCCACTTCAATATAAGTCTGCTATTTGATATAAGAAAACAACTCCATTAAAGATTTAGTTATTACCTATGTTGCCCAGGTGTGCTCTACTCCACATATTCATTCAGGAACCGGGCTTCTTCCCTCCAGTGGTTCTCCCATTTTCTTAGTGCCTTGGAGTTCTCTGCTTGATTCTCCGAATCTATTCTGCAGATAAAGAAAGAGAGACAGCTTGGAGGATTGAATGACAGGTTTTTAATGGGACAATGGTGTACACCACTTATGTCCACATGCCCTAGATCAGGGGTTCTTAATAAAGGGTCTGTGAGCTTGAATTGAAATTCAGAAAAACATTACTTTTGTGGGGACGTTTTGGTGCGGGTATGATATATTTATTAAATAATACACAATATAGTGTGAACTTAGTAAGGGGTCCATGGAACAAAAAAGGTTAAGAACCCCTGCCTTAGATGTACCTACCTGTAAGAAAGCCTGGGATATATAATCTAGCTATGTGCCCAGGAAGAAAAGGGAAATCGTTTTTATAAATAACTAGCTAGTTCCTTGTACACTTTATCTGTAAAATGGGGATAATTGTAACTACCTAATGGAATTGTTGTGGCTCACATAAAATAATGCACATAGGAAGCTTAATCAAGCATCAGGCTCACAGTAAATGCTCAATACATATTATTATTTTTAATTATTCTTATGCACATTTTCCGTGGTAACTGAAATGAAATATTCTGCATAAGATGCGTCTACCTAACTTGTGGGATTGAGCTCTCAACTTTTCAACTGCTCCATTATGAGAGAAGAGCCACCAAATGTGAACTCTCACCTCAAAGATCAGGCCTTTCTAAGTGGTTCATAGATCACACACGTCATGCTCTTCCAATGGAGGGGATCACACTGGCGAGGACAGCTCACAGAAGATCATTCTGTGAGAGGAGCCAGACAACAGGAAATGGACCTCACTGTGGTGAAAAAGAAAGAGGACCGAAACAGAAGCCACGGTGCCTCATGCCCCTCCACTTGCCCTGCTGACTTCAGGACCCAGCACCATAAGCCAAAATAACAGTCACATGTAAATTGTTCCAGCTCCTACACTTGCATCGATCAAAGCCCTATAATAAATCCCTAATTATCTATGGATTATAGTGATTCTGCCTCTCTGATTTAAACTCTACTGGTATAGATAGTTACCTCACAAGGTTCTTATGAAAATGAGTTGGTAATGCATATTTTTACAATTTACAAATATAAATGTTACTATTATTGTTACTATGAATAGACTCTAATCACCACGTATATGCTTTTATACGCCATGTATACCTGTGGGAAAATGCATTCAGGGTTCCAACATGGGATGCTAGGAACATGTCTTCTTCCTTTTCTGTTCTAGGGGATATCAATTCCTCAAATGGTTGGCCATAGGATTGGAGAACATTATGCATTATGAGTTATGGGCTCCATGGCTTCTTGATGACATAATCCATAGATATACTTCTGATCCCCAGGTGCCTGCTTGATTTTATTTTGCTATTTCCACCAATTGCAAAACAGGACATGAGAAACCTAGGAACTCAGTGCTGGATGAGGTCTCAGTAATAATCTATTTCTGTTCTGGCCTTCCTGTACGTGAGGCTCAGACAACACAGATGGTGGACTGCCTCTGATGGAGTGCACAAGAGGGAGGAATCCTGGAGCCAGGTCAAACTGAGGATTTTAGTTCATTCAACAAATGTTTCCTGGGAAGTTATCCTAGACCACCAGCCAAGGAGAAGAGTGATGAAAGCTATGGCTATGATGTGGAGCCTGGTTGGATGGCTGGAAGGTTCAACATTGTGTGAGGCTGGAAGAACCAGATGGAAGTAGAAAGAGAGCAGAAGGTGCACAATAAAGAGCAAGGGATTGGGTCTGGTGGTTGAGGTTCAAAGCCCAGAATGCTGGGACCCAGGCAGACATTTCAATGGCACAGAGAGAATGCAGCCATTATCTGCACCGTTACATGGTTATTGCTATTAATGTTATTATTGTCATCCTCTTATCCACTCAGACTACCTGACGCCTCCAATCAGATGTTTATATCTCCAACCTTGAAAAGAACTAATACTCACAACCTTGCCCCATTCTCCATGCTGTGAAGAAATATATATTCGGCTTTCCAAGGATTTGTATGTCTAGTAGCTTTGGGAAAATAGATTGCTATAATAGCTCATCTTCTATGCTTCCTTATTCAATCTTTCCCACACACACGTAGAGATTTTAACAAATGACTGAAATGTGATTTAATTACATTTCATAGTAAAACCAGACTATTTTGGGCATTTCATGACAGGAGCTGGGATTTCTTTAGTGGAGAATAGAATGGTATCTGGAGAGAGAAGACACTGATGATATCAGGGAAGCTGAAGAAGGAGGAAAGAAAGAATGAGAGAGAGTGGCTTTGGGAAATTCTTTTCTCTCCACCTTCCTCTTCTCACACCAGATCCATCACCAAACACTCTCTCCTAAGACGGGCCAAGGTGAAACATGGGCTGAGAACAATCCTAGGCAGTCTATGCAAGGAGAGAATGGAAGGCAGATGAAGAGAGAAAATCTGAATAGCTGTAGTTATAAAATAAGAGATATGAAAAAATCTATTAAATAATAAAGGATGTAGATGGGGGAGTTTGCCTTATTTAACCCCCACCATAATAATAATTATAGCTAATATTTGTTGCATGCTTATTAAGTTCTAGGCACTACACTAAATGATTTACATATATTATCTTAATTAATCCCTTCAAAACAACCCAATTAAGGATCTACTATTCTTGACCTTATTTTACAGCTGAGGAAGCTCAGATCTGCCCAAGGTCACATCACTAGCAAATGATACTGCTCTAAAGAGTCAACCTCTAAACCACTGTGTATTACAGTCTCATAGTGTGATACTCACAGTATGTAAAACAGGCAACTCCCACTGGAGCCAGGAGATGAATCTGCTCCCCACTGACTGATCCAAACTGTCCCAAGGACCAGACTCTTCTGATAACCACACTGGACCAACTCCTCCCTACTTCCACAACAACCACTCAAGGCTACACCTCAACTACCTCCATGGATGAAGTACTGTGATCCAGAACCCCACCCATTAACCCATATTCCTGTCAGGCTGTCAGGAAATCCTTTGTCTGACATAAATCCTTCTCACTCTAGTTAGAACTCATTTCCTCTTGTGTTCTTTGGAGTGGAAATGAAAGACAACCAGGAAGAAAGCAAGTGAACATCCTCTGTCTAGAGGCCCTCATCTTCATAATTTGGCCCAAACCTTATCTTTCATATCTACTTTCTCATTACTCTCCTTCACCAGTCTTCTATTTCTGTATCTTACAGGCTACATGACTACATATTTCAAAGTGCAGAAAACACTTATGTAGACTGTGAAGTCAAGGACTGGCCTGAGTATTCTCAGCAGTTCTCAGCCTAGGAATGGAGGAAGTACAGAGATTTGGGGACCCCAGAGAGAGGCCATTCTTTCTTCTCTCTCTCTGCATCTCTGTCTCTGTCTTTCTCTCTGTCACACACACACATGCACACACACACACTTGCAGTGTTGTGTACCCCAGAAACACATGTTCTTAAATTTATTCCATTCCTGTGGGTATGGACCCATTGTAAGCAGAAACTTTTGACTAGGCTAACTCAGTTTTGGTGTGACTCACCTCATTCAGGATGAGACTTTTTTTTTTTTTTTAAGATTTATTTATTTATTTATTTATTTATTTATTTATTTATTTATCCCCCCCTTGCTGCTTGTGCTTGCTGTGTCCATTCGCTGTGTGTCTTCTCCGTGTCTGCTTATCTTCCCCTCGCTGTGAGGTCCCGCTGCATCAGCCCCTCACGCCGCACGGGCTGGCCTGCCCTCACAAGGAGGCCCTGGGAAGTGAACCTGGGGCCTCACACATGGTAAACGGGGGCTCTATCGGTTGAGCCACACCCTCTTCCTGTTGTGAGGGTTTGCTGCATCAGCCCACTAGGCTGCACGGGCTGGCCTGCCCTCACAAGGAGGCCCCGGGAAGCGAACCTGGGGCCTCCCATATGGTAAACGGGGGCTCTATCGATTGAGCCACTCCCGCTTCCCAGGATGAGTCTTAATACTCCGACTGGAGTCCTTTATAAACGGAATAAATACAGAAAGAGAAAGCCATGGAAGCAAGAAGCTGAAAGCAACAAAACCTGGAAGAGAAGGGAGAGACCAACAGATGCTGCCATGTGCCTTACTGTGTGGCAGAGGAGCCAAGGATCACTGGCAGCTGGTCTTCGGGAAGAAAGCATTGCCTTGATGATGCCTTGATTTGGACACTTTTTTCTCAGCCTCAAACAGTAAGCTAATAGATTACCATTATTGAAGTCAACTCATTTCATGGTATCTGCTTTTAAGCAGCCTAAGAAACTAAAATAAGTGCCTTTTCCATTATTTCTTTCACCACAATTATTCATTTTCAATCCTTAATACCAGTTGGTGTCTTTTTTTTTTTTTGAGATTTATTTTATTTATTTATCTATTTCACCCCACCCCCTCATTGTGTGCACTTTGCTGTGTGCTGTGTCTTTAGGAGGCACCAGGAACTCAACCCGGGACCTCTGATGTGGGAGGGAGGCTCCTAATCACTTGGGCTACCTCTGTTCCCTGTTTTGTTGTGTATCTGTTTTTTCTTCTTGTGTCTCTTGTTGCGTCATCTCATTGTGCCTGCCCGTTGCGTCAACTCACTGTCTTGCTCGTTTTCTTTAGGAGGCACCGGGAACCTCTGCTCCCTCCTTTGTTGTGTCTCTCATTATGTTTTTCTTCTTGTGTCTCTTATTGTGTCATCTTGTTGTGTCAGCGTGCCATGCCTGCACATCGTGCCAGCTCGCTGTCTTCTTTAGGAGGCACTGGGAACCTAACCACAGACTTCCCATGTGGTAGGCAGGAGCTCAGTTGCCTGAGCCATATCTGCTTCCTGGTGTCTTTCAATAGTCTGAAATATTGCCAAAAACATCCCCCAATATCTTTAGACTTCAAGCCTAAATTGCTTTCTTCTTTCTTCTTGATTAATTTATTAAAATCAACATTGATAATGCATCTTCAAAGCAATTCCTTTCAACAGGGAACTTTATGGAATGTTAATAGTAAAAATAAAAGAAATTGTATCATGTGAAAAATAAATTGATTCATGTGTCCAGATCTCTGCCAGGTACAATAATAAATATCTGGAAAATCTGATCTAAGTTGATAACCCTCCCTCCCTCTGCAGCCATTTAAAACCTAGTGATACCTTCAGTTTCCTGATTGACCAGGACATCCCATCCTAGGAGGATGCCCTTCCTCATTCTCTTCATTCACCTTGAACCTGTAATTCTTATTACTCTTCTCCAAAAGAGAGCTGACCCCATTGTTATTCTGGAAATAGCCCTGCCTCTCCAGTGTTCTCACCCTCAATGAGTGGAAATACACTAGCAAAGATCCAATGAGCTCTAGGTTAATGGAAGCATTGGCTTAAAGGAGGCCATGGGTTTTTTTGTAGGTTTTATTTAACTAGCTCTACCTATTCCCCTGTAACTTTTAAGAAAAAGACCTGATTGTTTTCAGTCCAGTAGATAGAATCCCTCCTTTTGTGGTTTCCTCATCTTCAACACTTCTTTTTACTGTGATTTCAATGGGTCCGGTTCAATTAGATTGATATCTATGTAACTTTTGGTCCATTTTGAGTCTTTTGTTGTCTTTTTCTACAGAGTGTGTCCACAGATAAGCTCTTGTAGCAAGAAGAGTGGTCCCTTTGGGAATGAGCCTGGAGCAAAGGTAGAAATGGGTGGCACCCAGAGACCCACACATTGAAAGGGGGGTAGGTGCAGTTGCTCTGGAAGGAGACAACCAAAGTACCATCAGAGGCCGATTTATTATGAAGTTAATAACATCTGAGCTTCAGGGTCCATCATTTGTATTAACTGCTTCCAAGGAACTTAGCATTTTGAATTTGTCAATTTATATCCTTTTCTTAAGCTTCAGCTCCTTCCTGCCCCAAGTCTGTATTCGTTCTTGAATCCCTCACTGTATACTAAAGAGAAAAAGAGAATTCCTTGGCAAGGGAGAGACCTGCTTTACATAGTCAGAACTGTACTCAGAAAAGACTATCAGTGCCCTGGATGAAAAGGTAGGAGTTAGGGCAGGGAGGGGGCGGGTGTTATCCTAGGAAAACACCAGCCTGGCACCTGAGTAGATGGTGGCCCCCTATATGGATGAGTAGCCACAGAAGAGAGTCCCTTATTGAAGGCCCTGCATGGAGGACAGTCCTGAGCTGACCTGAAGTGGAAAAAGTACCCCAGCAAGGAACAGAGAACAGGTCCTGGGCAAAGTCAGGACAGAGCCCCATGTGCCCAGCGGGGAAGGGACCTCACACTTAATGCACCTTGATTAAGTCATCAGGTTCCAGGGGAGCCTCCAAATCCCCTGAAGATGTTTAAGATGGGGGAAGCAAGTGCTCTGCCCTGCCTTTTCACCTGAAAAGCACAGCTTTTCTCTGTCCTATATATTGGAGTCCTGAATTAAATTTGTTTATGGTGAAAGAGTTGCATTTCTTAAAAAGAAAAGTTTAAAAATCATTGATGTCAGGGTAATTCTTCTCTGAGAGATTGGGGAACCCAGAGGCGTATTGTAGAATTCAGTTCTACTGATACAGTTTTCTATTCCTTAAATCTCTTTCTGCCGTATGTTGCGTCCTTGCTGTGGAGAAACATGGGATTGCCCTGCAGAGTGTATTTTTCCAGATTTCTGACTTTAGCTGGTGTGACAACTGAGTACGGGACTTTTCAACACATAGATTCGTAATTGATACATAACATACAGAATTGATTAAAAAACAAAAAACCAGAGACATTAAAGGAGATGATGTTGATTAAGAGCATCCCAAATCTTTTTTGTCTACCCATCCCCTTTCCTTCCACACCTGCAAAAGAATTTGAGACAGTTATTTCACATCTCCCATCTTACCTGTTATCTCCACAGGTTTGTAACTTTGCCAATTCTGCACTAACCACTACAAGGGTACCATACTGTAATATTATTCCTTTTGAACAACTGCCAACCTGCTGATTATTTTAGCCTCTATCAAAGGGGCTGGGAATTTGTTTGTTTGTTTCAATCTGTTTCTAACCATGCTCCGTTTTGTTTGCCGCCTTGTCTCTGGAAGCAATTCTTGAGAAATAAGTAAACAATGGAACACACTGAGTAGAAGTAACGAGGAAAAGATGTTAACAAAAAATGTGAATGCCTTTTAGTTGAGGCTGTATGAAATCTATTAAATAAAGGTTTAGTTTTTTTGGACAGTTGGGACAGACATTTGCTAGTAACACAGACATGCAAAAATACTCCTCAAGTAAATGTTGGCTCTGGTGGGCCAAGCCAGACATTTCCTCCAGCTTTTCTGGTACTGGTGAGACACTAGCTTCCTAGTCCATCCGTGAAGACGGGAGTCAATAAGCAAGTGAACGGGTGCTGCGGGCTGGGCAGGAGAGATGGACAACAGTCCCCAGAGGACAGCACCCCCCTCCCCCAATGTGATGGTTCCCAAACCTACAACAGAAATCAGAAACCACAGACCCCTGGCCACATTCTGATTCCAAATGTCTGGAGGACTTCCCAGGAATCAGTATGTGTTTCAAGTTCCCAGGTGATTTGGATATACAGCCAGGGCTGGGGAATTATAGTTCTAACGCCTCCTAGCACAATTACAACTGCCAGCCTTGCACCTACGCACAAACGTCAGCAGGGCTAGTGGGACCCAAGATGGAATAAGATGTGAAGAACGCGCTAACCTTACGTTCTGCAAAGGAGGTCCTTCAAGGTTAGGGTTCATGGCCACTGTGTCCATTTCTTGCATAAATAGTGGAATTTATCCTGCAGGCTGCCAATTTGGCACCCGTGTGGAGCAGTAATTTCACTTAACAAGACAGAATTCGAGGCTGTTTAAAAACACCCCTTCAGTTAGCGTAAACTTGAAACCGACGGTGCTCCCATCTCCTTATTGTAGACAGCTGTGATTGCTCCGGCACTAACAACAGCACATAGCTACACCTTGTATTTTCCATACTGTGGATCTAAAGATTCTTTTGAAAACCGATCAATCAACTATATGTAAGAAATGGCAACTATAGTCAGAATAATAGATAAACTGCTGGAGTTGATCAGACATGGATTTGAACTACCTCTTACTGGCTATGACCACAGGCACAGCTCTTTGTCTCTGTTTTTCAGAGTCCTGCTGGGTGAAATGGAGGTAACAATAGTACTCACTTCCCATATAGGGTTATTGTGAGGTTTGTAATAACATAATACAGGTAAGCTCTTGAAAGTGTCAGCTATCAGAGTTATTATTATTATTACTATTAATCCTGAGACAATACATGATGGTGCATGTGGGTCAACTGAGATTATTCTTACAACTCACTATTTCCACCACCACTGAGGATTTAAGGAGAAATGAGTGGACCTGGTGCTCTTTAGTGTCAAGCCTATATAAGATGGTTTGTGGAATAACTCAGGACAGAGATGGGGCCATCCATTCTCCCTTAGCATAATAAAGCTGATGAAAGAATTTCACAAGAAAGAAAAAGTTATGTCAGTGCGAGGAATAACAATTTCTCCTGCAGACAAAAAGGAGGGGAGTTTGGAAAGAAATTGATCTTTGGGTAGTTGATTTTCAAGACCTTCGAGGCAATTAGCCACAGACTAGAAAGGAAGCCCACAGTTTCCACCTCCTCATATGTGGGACTAGATCCTGAGGGCACAAGTAAATACCCACCCCTCCTCCACTGACATTCAGCCGTGTTAAATTTACAAGACCTGAGAAGGACTTGAAATTCAATGATTTCTGTAGGGAGGACAATCAGAGTAACTGGGCAGGTGACACTGGATATGGGGAAGAGTTAAAAGGGTAAGTAAAGGCTCTTAGAAGAGAGAGGTGAGTAGAGAGTTCATGCACAAAGTACCCTCCAATTGTCTGGGAAATATCAAGGTAAACCTCTTCTGGCAGTACTAGGGGGCAAGATTTTGACCCTTGTGTGATCCAGAGATGCTAAGGAACTAGCATGGGGAAAATGCCAATTCCCCATCCATCCTTGTCTTAGTTTGCCAAGGCTGCTATGACAAATATCAAACAATAGGTTGGCTTAACAACAGGCACTTATTGGCTCACAGTTTGGAAGGCTAGAAGTGCAAATTCAAGGTGTCAGCATGGCCATGCTTTCTACCTGAAGTCTACAGCATTCTGGTGCTGGTTTGCTGTAATCCTTGGGGTTTCTTGGCTTACATCTCTGCCTCCCGTCTTGTGGTGATGCCATTGATCTCCTCCTGTGGCTTTTTCTGAAGTTTGCTTTTGAATTTCTTCTGCTTATAAAGGACTCCAGTTATATGGATTCAGGTCCACCCTGAATCAGTTGGGCTACACTTAAGTCGGACCTTGGAAGATCCTATTTACAAATGAGTCCACGCCTTAACTGATAATGTGTTTATATTGAGTTCACACCCACAGGAATGAAGCTTAAGATGAAGAACAAGGTTGGGGTACATAATTAAATCTACCACAGGCCCTCTTCCCTGCTCCATACAAATTTGGAATGATCACCGAGAGTCCTTCACTAAAAGTGTTTCCCCATCACTGAGGTCCAGTGCAGGGCCACCTTGGGAAATCAGGAGAGGCAGTTTCTCCTATCACTTTTCCACAAGATCAACCCCCCATTGTGGGCCACAGGGCAGTAAGATGTGACCACCCGCAGCCTGCCCATCAGCACTGCTCCCCCTCCCACTGCAGGGCTGCCTGGACCTCTCCAAAGGGATAGCTAGAGACACACTCTGGTGGACACGGAAAAGGGAGACCAGTTAATTTTTAGTTGCTTGATGGATGTCATGAGACTTAAGAGTAGCAATAGGAAGACTTCCCGGGATTCAAGAAAAACTTTGAACAGATTACTAAAGATGTTTGTGAATTTTCCATTCCTGAAAACCTTTTTAAATACATAGAATGTTATCTTGCACAGTATAGATTTTAGTCTTGCCTTGACATAAGAAGCTGTACCAGGGAAGCGGATGTGGCTCAAGCATGTGGGCACCCACCTACCACATGGGAAGTCCTGGGTTCAGTTCTCAGTGCCTCCTAAAGAAGACAAACAAGACAACGAGCTGACGTGATGGGCTGGCGCGGCAAGCTGATGCAACAAGGAGATGCAACAAGATGATGCAACAAGGAGACACAAAGAGGAAACACAATGAGAGACACAACAAAGCAGGGAGTGGAGGTGGCTCAAGCAATTGAGTGCCTCTCTTCCACATAGGAGGTCCCACGTTCAGTTCCCGGTACACAATGAATGGACACGGACAGCAGACAGCGAGCATAAACAATGAGGAGAGGGGAGGAGAAATAAATAAATTAAAAATAAATCTTAAAAAAAAAAAAGCTATACCAGTCAACCCTTCAAATCTTTATAGGTTAAGCTCTTTGTGCTTATGTAATAACAGCAGGAAAAAAACCAGAGAAGCACTGACCTTTAGAGGATCTTGCTTTTTTATGAGAGGTGAATAATAAATGAATGAGTTGATTAACTAAGGTGAAAACGTCCAATGTAAGTTCATGTATACACTATCTCAATTGATTTTCAAAAACTTGTTATCATGAATAGATGAAGACTGAGGTTCTTACACAGTAACTAAGTTGACCCAGTTCATAAAGCTCCTATGGAATATTAGACCCCAGGCTCCTCAAACCCATTCATTTTGACATTGTGATCCTACCCTCTTCCTCCCATCCCTGCTTCCAGAGAGGAGTCAGCAGGACTCAAGAGTTATATCATCTCTTAGAGATACCTCTAGAAAAAGGAACACCAAGCACAAAGTGAGCTCAGACCTCGTGACTGTGTGATTTTAACATATTTGAATTAAAACATAAAAAATCAGCTTATCATCAAAATGGGTTTTCACTATTTTTTGGTTTTCATTTTCCATGCAAATAATTATTGACCTTCTTTATTTAATCAAATATTCACCAACTCCCTTCTGTGAGGAACACAATGCTAGATGCCGTGATACAGGGTAGAGCTGGGTAGATTCACAGAAGGATGCCTACTTGGTTTTTGAAATGAGACATGGGGGTTGGGTCAGTAGGCCAGAGTTTATTTCAGCTGGAATCCCCCTGGCCCACGTCATAGACAAAGGTGTGGTTGGACAGACAGGATCATTTTGTGTCATGGTCAAAGGTAGCATTCAAGCTAGGTACAAGATACACTGGAAGGCAGAGAGGCACACACAGATTGGTAAACAAAGGTGGCCCTAAAACTGGACAAGCTTAGAAATCATGGCAAGTTTTAGCCACTGAGGAAACTGAAACTGTGTTGCTCTAACACAAGTCTCAAGCTAGTGACCCTAAGATAATTACTTAAAACATCTTTTAATGTAGAACCTTCTTAAGACATCCATTCTAGCTCCTCAGCATCAGGCTGGGGTTCTGTCTCCCTACTACTGCCTGGTGGTATGGCATGTCTTGCAGATTTGGGTAGTGTTTGTGTGTGTGTGTGCGTGTGTGTGTGTGTGTGTGTGTGTGCGAGAGAGAGAGAGGTGAGAGGGAGAGAGAGAGAGAGGGAGAAGAAAGGATGGTCTCTCTTGGGGGTCCTCAAATCTCTGTATTTCCTCCATCCCTAGGCTGAGAACTGTTGAGAAACCTCAGGCGCAGCCCTTGACTTCTCAGTCTTCATAAATGTCTTGTGCATTTTGAAATGTGTATCCATTTAGCCCGCAAGAAACAGAAATAGAAGACTAGTGACAGAGAGTAATGAGAAAGAAGATTTGAAAGATAAAGTTTGGGCAAAATTATGAAGGCCCAGTATGACAGGCTGAGGGAAGGTTTGGGGAAATTTTTTTCTTTTAGAACATGTTTTGGAAACAATCTGGATGTTTAACCTCTTATAAACTAAAGATATATGTAGCTGGCTACTCTTCAGCCAAAGATTTTGATATCGTTTAAACATTGTCTTTGTACATTTGCCACAATTTATGCAAAGAATGCATTCCCCAAAGGTTGTGTTCAAATCATATGTTGTAAATCAAATCTTATTTTAAATGTACTCAAGAAGCTTGCTATTTAAAGAAATCCCTATAAACATTTATATATAATTTGTTTTGGGCTTAAGGTTGGATACAATTGTGGTTTACTTACCCACTAAAGTTACCATTTTATAAATTCTTGCTTTGCTGTCCTTTTTAAGGACTGAATGGCCTGAGAGAGTGAAAACCACTATTCTACATGTCTGACCAATTTTCAGACAGGAAGACTCAAGTTCATTGTTGTCTCCTTCACGCCCACAATAAGCTATTATCTATTAGATATCTGAGCTGTAAGACTGCCCAGTGAAAATGTGTGTTATTTTAAGGGTATAAGAGAGAGGAGGGAAAGAAGGACTGCTGGGAATTTCCTCCGATTTCTATGAGGAATATTGCTTGTCTGCTTTGAAGGACTCGGTGAGTGGGTGAAATGGGGAAGGGAGGGGGAAGCTGTTCAAGGCAATGTCTTGCTGGTGGGAGGAGGAGGAGATGGCTAAATCTAGCTCTGAGATACTCACAGATCAAAGACCTGTTTTGCTGAAGCCGCACTCCTAGACCTTTCTGAATTAATAGACAAAACTGGGCCTGTTGCTCGAATTACCCAGCTCATTGCTCGTTTCCCACTGTTTCCCATTTGCCAGCCGGAGCCTTACCACACACTTACAAGTACTACCCAGATTTGTATGCAAGAGCCACCTGCTTGTTTTGCAACTGGCGCAGGCTGGCCGGGTCCTTCTCTGATTTTTTTTTCTGGTCATCTTGAGTGGTGCATGTCCTTTAACTACTCCCACCTCAAGGCTTTTTCTTATAAGACTTTCTGTTCTGGGAGAACTTGTCCCAGGGTTAAGATTAGCACTATGCCAGGGAGATAAAAAATGCAGCCAGGGCAGAGGTGGTGCCACGGCACATCCCACCTGCTCTCACTCTGTATGTTCAGAGCTCCCGACTCACCGACATCCCCTCTCTTTCACCACATAGGCATCATCCATCATAAACAGTGGCTTGACTGGGGGTTTAGCTAAAACTAATTGTATAATGGGAGCCTATTTATCCACCCTGGAGAAAATTAATACTAAATCCAGGGTTATGCTGATGTGATTTAAAATATACGTCTAATTCAGTCCAATGACTGAAAATGTCCATTAATGATATAAAATTCAGTCTATGGGTTTGGCTATTTTTTCCCCTCCAAAAAAAAATTGGCTGACTGTTTAGTGCTGGACACTTGCTATGAGTAGTCTATCCTCAAAGTCATGAGTTCTCCTTTCTTCCCATACTCAACATGTCCTTGGAGAGTTCAGGGGAACCAAGAAAAGAGCCTCAAGATCCACAGATCAAAGGTTTACTGGGGCAACGACTACAGAGCTCTGTGATGAAAGTGAGAGCCTCTGAGGGTACACTTTGGATAGATTGTACGAAGCATAGGACTGTATAACACAGTGAACCATGTGGTAGAAGATGGACTGTGGTTAACTGTACAACTATGAGAGTGTTCTCTCATGAACTATAAAAAATGTACAAGACTAATACATGGTGTTACTAATAGGGGGGTGTATGGAAAAAAATATACCAAGTGTATGCTATGAACCATAGTTAGTGGTAATAGTCTGATGATGTTCTTTCATAATCTGTAACAAATGTTCCACAACAATGTAAGGTGTTGGTGGAGGGGTGATGGGCGGGAATTCTGCACATTATGCATGATTGTTTTGTGAGCTCACAACTTCCCCGATAAAAAAAAAAGAAAAACATCCACACAAAGATGGGGGTGGGGGGGGGG
>JAQZBX010054599.1:6228-18703 GCA_029593785.1 Cabassous unicinctus
GAAGACATGGTTAGAAAACATGTTGTTTACATTATAAAACTCAGAAGAGTAATTTAACATGTATGTCCAGAAACGGAACTATCTCTCACGTTTCCTGCATACTCTAGCTAAGACTTGAATTGAAGGCCATTGTCAATGAAGCCCATTAACAACCTTTGAGAGAGTCATTAGAAGCCAGTATTTACAGGTGACTCGAAGGCTGTGAGGCGGCATCATGAGTAATGATACCAGCAACTCTGAACACCTGGTGTGAGGGGACTGCAGAGGCCAGAGGAGAGGTAATGTCAGTACAGAAAGGTTGTGAAGAGCCATGTCATGGCGAGTGATAGCAGCGCTGCTGCTTTTTTTCTCACCGAGAGATAAGAAACCAGTCAGGGATGATGCAATAATGAACAGGAAGAGATGGTTCATGATCCTGCACAAGAAGAGACAGTGCCTGGACACCACAAGAAAATCTTACCTGCAAATACCTATTCTCAACCCTTTATTCTAACCCATCAACAAATCACTCTACTGCATGTAGGCCTGTGAAATTTGTAACACGTTGTTAAATCAAATTGTTTATATAGATGGAGTCCTACCAAAAAATATTTGCCCAGGGTCCCTATCACCCCAAGGCCAGCCGTGCTTGTACTTCTCGCGTCCTGTCGTGAGGTTGCTCTGATGCTGCCGCAGGGGATGCCGTGGGAACCCTGTTGGTGCCCACGCGTGCTCAGTTGGGAAGTGCAGGTGAGTTACCACCACCCCGCAGAGCCCAGCTGACTGAAGGTAGTCGGAAGCTAGTAATTGGTGCTTTTCCCTTTCCTTTCCCAGAGGAATGACCCTGAGACACGTTGCATATGGCTCCCCAAATAGATCCATGAGACCAGACAACGAATCACCCACAGACGAGATCAAATCCAGCATGCCTCCTGCACTGACTCCCCCTCTTGCCCTGCCTTTCTCCCCTGTCCTCACTTTCACTCCCTGGGATCACGTTCTCCACAAGCCTTTGTCTCTGCTTTCTGAGAGCCCAGGCTGTAACAAGGAGACAAGATTTATACACCCAAACAAATAGAACATAAGATAAAGAAGTATATATAACAAGTGCTTAATTGTTTGTTTTAACCTGTATAGCAGTGATTTTCAACTTGGAGGTCATAAATCAAACTCGTGTAGGGAGCTTTGTCAAAGCACACTTGCCCTCCCTGCTGCAATCTGCTACATGCCCCGTAGCTGAAAAGCACTGCCACTGGGCGCTGCTGTGGTGTGGCAGTGTGTGGGGCAGGCAGAGTTTAGCTATGTAATATAGGCTTTTAGAGAACGTGGGGCTCTGTTATAACCAGGTTCACTGGGAGGTAAGTAAAGTTTCATAGAGGAGAGAGGGCTTGAGGGGCCTGGAAAGCAGTCTCTCCCTCCATTCCTCATTCTGGTGTATTCAGATGCCCTCATGGAGATCAAACTTCCTTTCTCTCTTCTTTGGTGAGAAAAGGGCAGAGATCACCCTGGTTGACCTTAGCAGGATGAATCGCCTCTTAGGAAAGGATGGTCCCTCTTATCCCCCATTAGATTCTTTGCATTGTGAGGTCGGGTCTCCTCTGAGACATTCAAGTGCCGTTCTTCTAGCGTGGACAGAGGAGATGCACTCTTGTGCTTAAGAATTCAAAAGGATGGTGAGCTGAAATGGCTCAGTAGTTGAGTGCCAGCTTCCCACATACAAGGTCCCGGGTTCAATCCCTGGCCTAGATACCTAAAAAAAAAAAAAAAAAAAGAATCCAAAAGGAGAAGCTGCTGGCTTAGCACAGCCCCACTGAAGACGATCCATCCAGTGCATTTCAGGGGCAGCGGCCCCAGGGGAAGTCATCCCATCCTGCCTCTACACAGCTGGATTGAGTGGTGGTCTTGGGTGCAAGGGTGGGTAAAAAGCAAAAGGAAGAGTGGGATGGGGCCTCAGGACCAGGCAGTAGATGGCCCTGGAACAGAAGATCTGGCCCAGCATTTCTCACTCCACCATGTGCCATGGGTGAGCTGCCTCCTCACAACCACACCATGTGAGTTGGAGTCTTGGGCCTGAGCTCTGGTCTCTGGGGATTGAGCAGGACATCCAGATGCTCCTTGAGCTGAAGGGAAGAGGGAAGGCAGCAGCCTGGTTACGAGGCCGTCATTCCCATGTGTCCCAGCGCTGCCCACATCAACATGAACGATTGCAGGGCTTTCCAGAAGGCTGAACGGAACACTAACTCCGTCTTCTCTTCCCCTCATCCCAGCCAACTTCCTGGGCACAGCCAAAGCCTGACATGTGGCAGCATGAAATTTTCTGGGGTGGGCTTCCAGGAAGAATGGGGTCATTTTCAGATGTGACAGAGATGCTCCATTTCTGCTCTAAAGACGCTCTGAGTCCCCTCAGACCCAGCCTTGCCAGCCTTTAATCGGCTGCTTACTTTTCTGCCAAGCCATTTGCCACGTTCTGCCTTGCCTGACTAGAAAGTCTGGGGCCCACTTTTCTGACTCTGACCGACGGAGAAAGAGCTGCCTGCCGGCAAGGAGGGTGATGGTTCCTTGCCAGTGGTCAGAGGCAGAGAAATCTTCAGCTGGGCAGTTTGGACAGACACACAGCATCACATTGAGCCAGATGCAGGTGTTCCAGATGGCAGTCCTTGAGCCTGTCTGCCAGCATTTATTTATGTCCCATGGTCATCACTATCGCAACCAAGCACAGTTAAGTGTCCTAGCATATCCTGAACCACACAGAAGGCTTCTTGATGGCTGTGGTATTTTAAGGCTCCTTTTTTTTTTTTAAGGAGGGTAGATTGAAAAACCTTATTTTGGAGAAAGTTGCAGGCAAAATGAAATGGGACTGTATAAAATCTGTTGACAGCCCCAGGATATGTAAATTAGGGATCCAAAGTTCTAGAAAGAAAGAATATTTTTTATAACAACAGCCTATTTGAAATAGAAACTAACCCAGAGAATCTAGCATGGATGGTCACTGTTCCTAGAAGTCATTAACTGGTTTAGTTAAAATGTCAAGTGCCATATGACTTCATTTATATGAAGCTCAAGAGCAAGCAAAACTAATTTAGATGAGAGAAGTCAGAATAGTGGTTACGTTCGAGGGGAATTGACTGGGAAGGGGACTGAAAGACCTTTTGGAGTAGGAAAAATGGCCTACATCCTCATCTGAGTGGTGATTACATAGGCGTATTCATATGTGAAAATTCATCAAAATCCACAATTAAGATTAGTGTCCGCATGTGTGTGTCCCAATACATGTGATGAGCCTCAACACAAAAGTTAAAGTTTTTTTGGAGTTCCTACTGTGTGCCAGCTACTGTACTGGGCCCCCGGGGCAGAGAGATAAAAGATAGGGTCCTTCAACTTGTTCACATTCTTGTAACACAGACAGACAACCAGGCAGTTACACCATGGCGTATTAAGGACAGTTTGGCAGGAGCTACTCCTTGTCTGTCCACATCCATTTTCTCTTTCTATGGTAGTAACAGAATCCTGATTCTTAGCTGGGACATTGCTATCCAGGATAAAGATTACATCTCTCAGGCTTCTTACCTAGATGTGCTCACCTGATTAGCTTCTGGCTGGTGTGATGTAAGTGGAAGTGGAAGTCTTCTTAAAGGGAGGGGCACTTTTGTTGTCTTTTGCTCCTCCTGGTGTCTGGACTGTGGACCAGAAGGCTGGATTTCTAGCTGCCATTTTGGACCTTGAGGATGAAAATCATACAGTGAGGATGTTGGGGCAGAATGAGAGAAGAATGGGGCCCTGATAACTTTATAGAATTGCAATGCCAGTCTCAGCCTGCCTACCTCCAGATATTTATTGCATGAGTGAGTAAACTCGTGTGTGTGTGTGTGTGTTTCGTGTGTGTTTAAGCTACTCATAGCTTAACTAATCACAAGTTAAGATAAAGGTAAATACAGGGTGCCACAGGAGGCATAGTAAGGCACTAACTTAAAATGGGTCTCAGGTTGTCATCAGAGAACCTTTCTTAGACAAGGTGCCACTTAGGATGCATCTTAAAGGACAAGTAGAATTTGGCCAAGGGGTACAATGAGCCTTTTAAAATTACTTTATTAGAGCTCTACCTGGGTATGAAAATCTGTTGAGCTGTCCAAATCAAGCCAAAGAGACACTCTTACCTTCAAAATGCTAACAATCTGACCTGACTATTGGATGCTTAGCAATGAACAATGACTTACTTTTAGTGGTTATTTGAACATTTGTTGATAAAATGAATGAGTGAAGCTTCTTTATTTGATTTGGAATCTACTCTTCTTAAAAATAAAAGCCATCTTATATAATCAAATCTTATTTCTGCTTTGAAATAAAAACTTTATGATGAGTAAAAAAAATGTTATGGTGAAAGACATGCAATATATCTATTCTAAATTTATAAAACATTGCTGAGAGATATTAAAGACCTAAATAAATGGATTGAAATGCTCAATAATTTGAAGATGCCCAATTTCCCCCAAATAGACCTGTGGATTCATCACCATCACAATCAAAATCCCAACAGGACTTTTCTTTGTAGAAATTTACAGGTTTATCCTAAAAAATTATATGGAAATGCAAAGAACCTGGAATAGGGGAAAAAAGGGGGTGGCACTCAACCATTACCTCACACCATATGCAAAATTTAATTCAAGGTAGATCCAAGACCTAACACAAATAGGTAAATGTAGGAGACTATTTTTACTACTTTAGGGTAGAAAAATATTTCTTTAACAGGACACAGAAAGCAATAAATATAAAAGAAAAATGGATGCTTTAGATATTATCAAAATAAAAAACCTGTACTTATCAAAAGACACCATTAAGAAAATTAGTGGGCAAGCCACAAACTGGGAGAAGGTAATCTTAAAACAAAGAAAAATGAATTGTATCCAAAAAATATAAAGAACTACTAGAACTCAATAATGAAAAAGACATCCCAATTAAATGGGTGCAGAAGACTTTCAACAGATGTAGCAGTTTGATATAGTTGAGAATTCCAAAAATAGATATTGGATTATGTTTGTAAACTGTCTGAAGTTTCACATTTACTTAATTAAATTATGATTAGGGCTTTGATTGGGCCATGTTAGTAGGGCATTGAGTCCCCACCCAGATAAAAGACATGGCAAAATAAGAGAGTTGGAGTTTTGATGCTGAGTTTTTGAGCTGGAGCCCTGGGAAGTAAGCACACAGAGGAACTTGATCGTGAAGAAAGAGAGAAAGCCCCGGAAAGAGAGACAGAGCCATTTGCCTGAGAGTCTACAGCTGGCCTTGTGCAGCAACGCAAAGTGTAGAAGCCTCATAGTCTACAGTGACTTTGTGGAGATAGCAGAGGAGCTGAGCCCAGAGACAAGCAAGCCCCAGGAAGAGAGGAACCCAGGAAGTCTGAACCCTGGCACTCTCGGCAGCCATCTTGCTCCAACACGTGGCCATAGACTTTGGTGAGGGAAATAACTTATGCTTTATGGCCTGGTAATTATAAGCGTCTACCCCAAATAAATACCCTTTATAAAAACCAACCAATTATTGGTATTTTGCATCAGCACCCCTCTGGCTGACTAATACAACAGACAATTCACAATGGAAAACTGTATGAATGGCCAATAAGCATATGAAAAAATACTCATTGTTAGTCATCAGAGAAATGCAAAAATAAATTCACAAACACAATTACTCTTCCACTAGAATGGCTAAAATTAAAAAGATACTGTGTTTTAGCAAAAATAAAGAGTAACTGGAACTCTCATACATTGCTGATGGGGGAGTAAAATAGTAAAACCTTTTTGAAAAACAATCTGGAAGTTTCTTCTAAAGTTAAACACATACTTGCTCTATGACTCAGCAATTCCACTCCTAGGATATATGTACACACCAATACCTGTAATTGTTCACAGTAGCTTTCTTTATAATGTCAAAAAATGGATGTGTGATACGTAATTTACAAATATTTCTCCCAGTCTGTGGCTGGTATTTTCATTCTCTTAGCAGTGTCTTTTCAAGAGCAGAAGTTCTTAGGTTTGCTGATGTTCAAATTATAAGGTTTTTTTTTTTCTAAATCATGCTTTTAATTTCATCTCTAAGGAAAAAAGAAATCAAGGTCACAAAGATTTTTCTTATGTTTTCCTCTAGAAAAGTTAGAATTTTAGGTTTTACATTTGGTCTACAGTCCATTTTGAGTTACTTTTTGTATAGGTTGCAAGTATGGATCAAGATTAATTTTTGTAAACGTAAGGATATCCAAACATTCCAGCCCGCTTGCTAAAAGACTATTGTTTCTTCACTGAATTTCCTTTGCACCTTAGTTGAAAACCAACTGATCATACATGTGTGGGTTTATTTCTAGACTCTCTATTTGGTTCCATTGACCTATATATCTATCATTTTTCAAATTCCACACTATCTTGATTATTGGAGATTTTAAGTCCTGAAATCAGGTAATGTGAATCCCTCCAACTTTGTTCTTTTTCAGAATGGTTTTGGCTGTTCTAGATTGCCTTTCCAGATACCTTTTAGAATCACCTTGTCTGAATCTACAAAAAAATAATCTTGTTGGGATTTTGAATGAAATTGCATTGAATCTCGAGATCAATTTGGAAAGAATCGACTCCAGTCCATGAACTGGGTATGTCTCTCCAATTTTAAAGCTTTCTTTGATTTCAATGTTTTATCGTTTCCAACATATAGATCCTGCATATATTTTGTAAGTTCGATACTTTAATATTTCTGTGGTTTTTAGTGCTACTGTAAATGGTACTTTTTAAAACTTCAATATCTATTTGTTCATTGCTACTATGTAAAAATACAATTAATTTTTGTATATTGACCTTATAACCTATGACCACGGTAAACTTATATCTTAGTTCTATATCTTATTTCAGATCCCATCAGATTTTCCATGTAGATCATGTCGTCTGAGAATAGTTTTATTTCTTCCTTTCCAAGCTGTAGCCTTTTATTTTTATTTTATTTATTTTTATTTTATTTTATTTTATTTTAATTTCTGTAAAGTAGGCTGTTGGAATTTTGATTGGTATTGCATTGAATCTATAAATCAGTTTGGGTAAGGATTGACATCATCACGATATTTAGTCTTCCAATCCATGAACACGGAATGTCTTTCCATTTGTTGAGGTCTTCATGGATTTCTTTTAGCATTTTGTAGTTTTTTGAATATAGGTCCTGTACATCTTTGATTAAATTGATTCCTAGGTATTTGAGCGTTTTTGTTTTTGCTATTGTAAATAGAATTTTTTCCCCAATTTCCTCCTCAAATTGTCCAGTAGTCGTTTACAGAAACATTACTGATATTTGCTTGTTGATCTCATATCCTGCCACTTTTCAAGTAGCTTTGTCATATACATTTTGGAATTTTCATGTCATCTGCAAATAGTGAAAGTTTTACTTCTTTTCCTATTTGGATGCCTTTTATTTTTTGCTTGCCTAATTGCTCGAACTAGAATTTCTAGCACAATATTCAATAACAGTGTCTTGCTCCTAATCTTAGAGGGAAAGCTTTCAACTTCTCTTCATTGAATATAATGTTGGCTGTGGGTTTTTTCCTATACGCCCTTTATCATATTGAGGAACTTTCCTTCTATTCCTATCTTTTGGAGGCATTTTTTATCAAGAAAGGATGCTGGATTTTGTCGCGTGCCTTTTCTGCATCAATCGAGGTGATCATGTGTTTTTTTTCCTTCAATTTGTTAATGTGGTGTGTTATGTTAACCGATTTTCTTGTGTTAAACCACCCTTGCACACCAGGAATAAGTCCCACTTGGTTTCAGTGTGTAATTCTTTTGATATGCTGTTGGATTCTATTTGCAAGTATTTTGTTGTGAATTTTTACATCTGTATTCGTTAAAGAGATTGGTCTGTAATTTTCTTTTTTTGTAGTATTTTTTTATCTGGTTTTGGTATTAGGGTGATGTTGGCTTCATAAAATGTGTTGGGTAATTTTACCGCCTCTTCAATTTTTGGAAGAATTTAAACAGGATTAGTATTAATTCTTCTCAAAATGCTTGGTAGAATTCAGCCATGAAGCCATCTCGTCCTGGATTTTTCTTTGTTGGGATTTTGATGAATGATTAAATCTCTTTAAACGTGATTGATTTGTTGAGTTTTATAATTCTTGTAGAGTCAATGTAGGTTGTTTGTGCATTTTTAAGAATTTGTCCATTTCACCAAGGTTGTCTAACTTGTTGGCATACAGTTTCTCATAGTATCCTCTTATGATGATTTTTATTTCTGTGGGGTCAGTTGTATTGTCCCCCCTTTCACTTTTTCAGCCTATTTGTATCTGTGGGTCCAAGGTGAGTCTCCTGAAGACAGCATATGGGTAGCTCATGTTTTTTTTTTTTTTTTTCATCCATTCTGTCAGCCTATGTCTTTTGATTGGGGAGTTTAATCCATTCACATTCAATGATATTACTGTAAATGAATTATTTACTTCCATCATTTTATTCTTGGGCTTTCATATGTCACATCTTATTTCCATTTTACTTTTTTGGTTATCCTTTCTGCTGGTCTTCCCTTCAATCTCTCCTCCAAGGCTCTCTTTCGTGTCTTTGTCTTTTGGGCTATAAAAGCTCCCTTTAATACTTCCTGCAAAGGCAGGCTCTTTTTAAATGAACTCTCTTAATTTCTGTTTATTTGTGGATATTTTAAACTCACCTTCATATCTGAAGGACAGTATTGCCTTCAATAAAGAATTCTCAGCTGGCAATTTTTCTCTTTCAGTATCCTAATTATATCATACCAGTGTCTTCTCACTTCCATTGTTTCTCATGAGAGAATGGCACTAAGTCTTACTGGGCATCCCTTGTATGTGATGGTTTGCTTGTCCCTTGATGTTCTCAGAATTTTCTCTTTATCTTTGGAGTTTGACATTCTGAATAGTATGTGTCTTGGAGTAGGCTTATTTGGATTTATTTTGATTGGGGTATGCTGTGCTTCTTGGATATGTAAATTCATTTCTTTCATGAGATTTGGGAAAATTCCAGCCAATATTTCCTCAAATACTCTTTCTGCCCTTTTTCTCTTCTCTTCTCCTTATGGAACTTCCATGACATGAATGTTGTTGTGCTTCATGTTATCATTCACCTCCCTGAGCCCCTGCTCAATTTTTGCCATTCTTTTCTTTCTCTGTTCTTCTCTCTTCAATTTCAGCTGTTGTGTCTTTTGCATCACTTATTCTTTCTTCTATCATTTCAAGTCAGCAGTGTATGCCTCTAATGTGTTTTTTATCTCACCTATTGTGTCTTTCATTCTCATAAGCTCTGTTATTTTTCTATTCAGGTTTTCAAATTCTTCTTTGTCCTTTCCTAGTGTCTTCTTCATGTCTTTTATCTCTTTAGCCATATTGTCTTTCAACTCATTGATTTAAGAGATTTGTATAAACCTCATTGATTACATGTCTCAAATCCTGTGTCTCATCTGGGACTTTGATATATTCCTTTGCTTGGGCCATATCTTCCCTTTTCCTGGTATGGCTTGTAATTTTTTGCTGATGTCTAGGCATCTGAATATGATGGTGAGTTTACTTGATCCTCAATTTCACTCTCTTTTATGGGAACTTAGTGGTGGGAGGCTGTGTGTTACTAACATTCTTTGATTATTGGTTCATCCTGTTCTAGCTCTTTAGAATAATCCCTGTTTAGTTGCTCAGATCTGGCCATGGACCCATAATGGATTGCTGACCCACTTCCAAGGCCCTTGGGGAAGGGGGCTGTAGAGGCTCGAAAAAGCTCTTATTTATATACTTTTAATTTCTTCACATGCACTTCCTTGGTCTGCCATCAGATGGCACTATTTGGCAGGCCTCTCAGCTCAACCCCTGGTGGGAATGTATTCACTGCAACACTGACTGCAACAATGAGACAGAGGATTCTGCCACATGGCTATTCAGAGCCTCACAAATCAAAATTTCTCAGAGGTTATTCTCCAACTTTGCTGGCAGCCCCCTCCCTCTTCCTGGGTAGGAAATAATTCCACTCCCCTCTGTGTCTTCAACAGCCAGTCCTGGTCAGTAGGGAGGGTGTTTGAGAGGGTCAAATCTCTTTAGTTCCCTGTCAGTTCCCAGGGAAAACAATGGTGCAGTCCCACCTGGCCTGGAAGGGCTTGTGAGAGTCAGCAGACCAAATTTGTTGGCCAAAAGTTGAGTCAGCCTTAGGTTGTCTCACTCTCATCTTTCCTGGGTAGGTGGATGCCTGTGGCCACCACCTCCCCTCCATAGCTGCTGGCCAGAGGCTGGATAATTCAAAGCTGTCTGCTCCAAGGGTGGGAAGATAGATGCCGGCAGCTACAGCTGCAGCTTTTACTGACAGGATTTTCCTGCTGAGATTCTTTTCCTCTGGACTTCTCTCTTCTGGGTGGTGTCCAGCTTTCCCCTGGTGCCCTAAACCCTAGAACATTTTTCCCCCAGGCCATTTCTGCCTGTCCTCTAGGTATTTTTCAGGGAGAGAAGTGACTCCTGTGTCTCTCTAATCCTCCATCTTCCCAGAAGTCCCTACATATCCTTTTTAATCTAGATTTTTTTTTCTTGGTCAGGTGGCTAGTCAGTTATCAATATTAGTGATCTTTTCAAAGAATCATCCATTAGTTTCATTTATTTTCTTTGTGGTTTTCAGTTTTAAATTTCATTGACCTCTGCTTTTTTCTTTATTTTCTGACTTCAATTGCCTTTGGGTTTAATTTTCTCTTCTAGTTTTAGCTTCTCAAGATGGAAGCTTAGATTATTTATTTGAGAACTTTTTTTTCTTCTAATATAATCACTTAATGCTATGATTTCCCTCTAACTGCTGCTTAGGTTGCATTCCACAAATCCTATGTTTCGTTTTCACTTTTATTTTATTTTAAAAATAAATTTTTTTAGGAGGTACCAGGGATTGAACCCAGGACCTTGTACATGGCAAGTAGGCACTCAACCATTGAGCTACATCTGCTCCTCAATGAGAGTTGGGTTTTTTGTTTGTTTGTTTGTTTGTTTGTTTTTAGGAGGTACTAGGGAACGAAACTGGGACCTCAAACATGGGAAGTAGGCACTCAACCACTTGAGCTACATCCGCTCCCCACAAAATAGTTTTAAGTTCCCTTCTGACTTTCTCTTTAACTTAGTTGGAAATGTGGAGCACAATTTCTAGCTATTTGGGGGTTGTCCAAATGTCTTTTTGTTATCTATTTCTGGTTTAATCCCATTATGGTGTAAGAGCATACTTTGTATGATTTCAGTTCTTTTAAATTAGTTGAGGTTTGTTTTGTGGAATATCTTGGTGTATATTCCATGTGCACTTGTAAAGAATATGTATTCTGGTATCATTGGTTAGAATATTCTAGAAATTCAGTTAGGTCAAGGTTGATAGTGTTGTTCAGGTCTGCTAAACCTTATTTATTTTCTATCTACTTGTTCTATGAATTACTAAGAGGAATTTTGAAGACTCCAACCACAATTGTGGATTTATTTATTTCTTCTTTAAGTTCAATCAGTTTTTGTTTTAGTATTTTGAAGCCCTCCTGTTAGGGGCATATACATTTAAGAATGTTATATCTTCTTGGTGAATTGGCATCTTTATCATTATGTAATGTCCCTCTTTATCCTTAGTATATTCCTTGTTCTAAAGTCCATTTTGTCAGATATTATCATAGACACTTCAGGTTTTTTTTGCTTCGTGCTTGCATAATATATCTTTTCCATCCTTTTACCTTTTACCTATCTATGTGTTTATGTTTAAAATGAGTTTCTTATAAACCGCCTATAGTTGAATCTATTTTTTTATCCAATCTGACCATCTTTCTTTTTTAAAACTTTTGATTTTGAAATAATTTCAGATTTACAGAAAAGTTGCAAAAATAATGCAGAAAGTTCCCAATACCCTTCACCTAGATTCCTCTAATGTTAATATCTTGCATAACCATAGCACTTGCATAACTATAAAACAAAATTAAGTAATGAACTAAACTACAGACTTTATACAGATTTCAACAGTTGGAACTGGAACGTCCCTTCTCAGTTCCAGGATCCAATCCAGGATCCCACATTGCATTTATTTGCAGTGTCTCCTTAGTCTCTTCCAATCTCTGACAGTTCCTCAGTCCTTCCCTATCTTTCATTGCCTTGACGCGTTTGAAGAATACTAGTAGATTCGTTATTTTGTGTAGTGTCCCTCAATTTGGGTTTGTCTGATGTTTTCTCATGATGAGACTGTGGGTATGCATTTTAGGCAAGAATACCACCATTGGTATATACTCTTCTCAGTGTATCATATCAGGATAATTTCTGTCTGTAAACTGGTGATTTTAGGGTGGTATATGGAAACGCTATATTTTATTCATGATTTTTCTGTAAACCTACAACCTCTTTAATAAAATTGGTGAGTATAGATGGCTTATATTTAATTAAATTATCAATATGGATGAATTAAAATTTGCTATTTTGGTAGTTATTTTCTATTTCTTCTGTCTGTTCCTTTCACTTTTTTTTTTTTTTTTT
>JAQZBX010054600.1:0-18611 GCA_029593785.1 Cabassous unicinctus
AGAATTGGAATATTCCCTTTACTCCCAATGAAATAAGACTCACCATCCCACCTTGATTGCTCCATAGTATATCTTAAAGCTGGTAATGCTTTGCTCCAGGCTGCTTTCAATTAATTGTTTCTTACATTATTTTTGTAGTATCCAAGCTGCTTCTACTTGCAGGCAAGTTTTGAGAGTGCAAACAAGAGATGTGTGCCCTGGTTCAGTCTTTCAGATTTCCTCCCATTGGATTTGTACTATATACAGGCACACCAGTATGTGACTAGGAGTCATTCTGTTCTCTCTGGAACAGCACCAGGGATAAACAATGGAAGCACAGGCTAGCTCCTCACAGTGCAGGGAATGGTGTTGGTGAGACCCAGCAAAAGTAGCTTCTCCTGCCATTTTTGAAGATGTGTTTTCTTGATTCAGTACCCAAAATTATTGCTACTTTTTAACTGCTTTGCAGCATTTTGAATAAGATAGCTCTGCCAGTTTTTGATAGTTGTTTAATTATTCTGTGGGGAATCAGAACTCTGGATCATTTTAAGCTGGGTCAACCAGATGTCCATTCAGAGAAATTTTAAGGATATCATCTTCCCACTTATAATTTTGCTCTCAAATTTGTTTATAAGCATGTATCAAGATAATCCATTAATTTACTTACAAAAATGTGTCCTTTGAAGAACCAAGGCCTACAAATCTGAATGATCATAGTATATGTTTAATAAAAACTTCTTTGAGAATGAATGTAATACTGAGATTTTTAAAAAAGTCATACCTCCAGAATTTCACATATTTTGAAATCACAAATATACACATAAAAAGGAATGTGATTTCTATTAAATAAAGGTTAGATTTAAACCACATATAATACAAATATCAATTCTTTGTAATTGATATATCAGATCAGGAAATGAAATCACCAGTTTAATTTACACCAACAAAGCTGATTATGTCAGTAAAGCTCACACTGTATCTAACAGACAAACAGTAGATCAGATCAAACTAAGTAAATGGCAGAAGAAGCAACAGGACAAACATTATGTTACATAGCTATGTAAGATTTCCCTGAGTGTCCTAATGAGGATGAATCTATGGTTAGTTATTGAGGTTCACTATTGTCACTCCTATGCAATATTTGTAGATGTTATAAATACATTTAATATTTACTAATCTACATGAATTCTGCTTTTCCAAAATAATATGTTTGTAGTATTTATAAGGTTTATAGTCCCTTTCATATGACTCCACTTAAAGTCTTATGAATGCATGAAACTTATAAATACTCCTAACCAGTCTTATTTATACTAACCCAGAGTCAGAATCCATGTGAGTGGAATTGAAGGATTCCACCTCTGTACCTGGTCCTCGGAAATCTCCATGTACTTCTCACCTGCTCTTTCCACTTCTTCTGATTTTATCCTCAAGATAACCCTCAAAAGCATGTGTTAAAGATGCTGGGTTATGGAATTCTAACATAGAACAAATCCCTCCCATCTCCCAGCCCTAAGACATGAGCAAAAACAAATGTATTATTTTTGAGCCATCATGCATTTGAAGTCTGTGTTGTATTCCTCCCCACTTCAACTAATAATGTTCTGGTGATATCAGTGAAGCCTTTGAGTTGCCATCTTGCAATTTATAAAATAATCTGATAAATGGAAACTAAGAGAATTTTTAAACAAGAATTTAGCTCTTCAGGAAACACTGAAGGGAGTTTTGTAGCCAGAAAAGGAAGGACAAAATTGAGAGGTTTGGAGGAAAGAGCAGAAGTGAAGGCTATCAATAAAAGTAACCAAAAAAGTAAAAAAAATGAACAAAAATAAGGAATAATGGATGAAGTTAGTAATGCCTTTACAGTAACAACACTGATGTTAATGACTTGAAATCCTCAATCAAAAAACATAGGCTGACAGAATAGATAAGAAAACATGAGACATCCATATGCTATCTGCAGAAGAGTCACTTTAGACACAAGGATGCAAATATACTGGAAGTGAAAGGTTGGTAAAAAGATATTTCATGCAAATAGTAACCAAAATTGAACAGTAGTAGCTATAATTGGTGTCAGACAAAACAGATTTTAAATGCAAAAAATTGATAAGAGATGCAGAAGGCAATTACATGCTAATACAAAGGACAATCAACCAGGAAGAAGTAACAGCCATAAATATCTATGCACCTAACCAGGGTGCCCCAAAATATATGAGGCAAATTCTGGCAAAACTGAAAGGAGAAATAGACATCTCTACAAAAATAGTTGGACACTTCAACATGCCACTTACATCAATAGATAGAACAACTAGACAAGAAAGATCAACAAGGAGACAGAGAACTTGAATAATATGATAAATAAGATGGACCTGACAGACAAATACAGAACATTGAACCCCAAATCAGCAGATTACACAATCTTCTCAAGTGCTCAAAGATTTTTCTCCGGGATAGACCACATGTTGGGCCACAACACACTCTCAATAATTTTAAGAAGATTGAGGGGATTGGATGTGGCTCTAATGGTTGAGCTTCCAACATGGGAGGTCCTGAGTTTGGTTCCAGTGCCTCCTGAAAACAAGCAAACACACAAAAAGCAAACAACAAGCAAACAAACAAAAAAGCTAACTCAGTGGAACCGATGTGGCTCAGTGGCTGAGTGCTGGCTTCCCACATATGAGGTCCTGGGTCAGTCCCCGGCCCCAGTGCTGCAAAATAAAAAAGGTTGAAATTATACAAAGCATCTTCTCTGATCATAATGGAATGAAGCTAGAAATCAATAATAGGTCGGAAAGGGGAAATTTACAAATATATGGAGGATAAACAACATACTCCTAAATAATGAGTAAGTCAAAGAAAAAATTGCAAGAGAAATTAGTAGATATTTCAAATCAAATGAAAACGAGAACACAACTTATCAAAACTTATGGGATAATTGTTTAAGAATATCCAGAAATAGCAGCTATGTACAGTAGGGGAAACACAAAGAAATTGAGAGGTGAGGAATTTTCTTGTTTGTTTGTTTGTCTGCTATTTTGTTTATTATTATTATTGAAATAATGAAAAAACTCTAATAATGATTGAAGTGATGAACGCTCAACTACATGATTATACTAAATACCATTGATTGCACACTTTGGATGAGTTGTATGGTTTATTAATATGTAGCAATAAAATTGATTTGTTTAAAAAAGAAAAGAAACTTACAGGATACAATGAAGGCAGTGCTGAGAGGGAAATTTATAGCCTATAATGCCTATATTAAAAAGGAAGAAAGAGCTAAAATCAAAGATCTAACTGAACAACTGGAAAAACAGGAAAAGAACAAACCAATCCCAAAGCAACCAATCCCAAAGCAAGCAGAAAGAAATAACACAGATTAGAGCAGAAATAAATAAAATTGAGAACAACAGCAACAACAAAAAAACAACAATTAAAAAAAAAGCAAGAGAAAATCAACAAAATGAAAAGCTGGTTCTATGAGAACATCTATAAAATTGACAAAACCTTAATAAGACTAACAAAGAAAAAAAAAAGAGAAGGTGTAATTAATCGGTAATGAATGAGAGATATCAGGATTGACCCCGCAGAAATAAAATGTATCCTAAGAGGATATTATGAGAAAACTGTATACCAACAATATAAGCAATGTAGATGAAATGGACACATTTCTAGAAATGCACAAACAAACTACATTGACTTTACAAGAAATACAGGAATTCAACAAACCAATCACAAGCAAAGTGATTGAATCAGCCATCAAAAATCTCCCAACAAAGAAAGGTCCAGGCCCAAATGCGCTCAAAGGTGAATTCTACCAAACATTTTGAGAAGATTTAATACCAATCCTGTTTAAACTCTTCCAAAAAATTGAAAAAGAAGGGAAGTTATCCAAGACATTTTATGACATCAACCTCACCCTTATACTAAAGCCAGATAAAGATAATACAAGAAGAGGAGAGGTCTGGGAAGATGGCATTGGAGTAGACAGTAAAGGCTCAACTCTCTTACCTAAAAAAGAGCCAAAAGCTATATGAAGGATCTGCTTTGGGTGTCCAAAACCCCCAAGATATTAAGTCAAGGTAAAACCCCTGGCTCACTGCAGCTGACTGAGTGGGAGACAGACAACTTCCTCCCTGTCAGCTGATACAAGAGAAAGGGAGGAAGAGTTTGGAGGCTTCTCCTCAGTGAATTTTGCCAGCAGAGCCCACTTTGAATCTCAGTTCAGTCCAGACCAAAACATAGGAAAGGTGAGGTTGAAAGAAATACCTCTGTGTAACTCAGAATAAGTTGAAACAAATATCAAAGAAGAGCTGAGAAAAAAAGAAAAAGAAAACAATATGCAAGAGAGAGAAATTGGCCATCAGAGTAAATTAACTGACACATCCAGATGCCTAGTCATCAGCAAAAATTTATGAGCCATACTAGGAAACAGGAAGACATGGCCCAGCCAAAAGAACAAGCTAAATACCCTGAAGAGATACAGAATTTAAGACAATTAATCAAAGATAATCATACAACTCTCCTAAATCAATTCAAAAAATTGAAATAAAATATAACTAAAGAGATAAAGGATAATAAGAATACATTGGGTGAGCATAGAGAACAATTTGAAAGCCTGCAAAGAAAATTAACAAGCCTTATGGGAATGAAAGACTCAATGGATGAGATTAAAATTATATTAGGGCACATAAGAACAGATTTGAATTGCTCAAAGACAGACTTAGTGATTTTGAGGACAACTTCTGAACTGGAAAGGACAGGAGAACAGAAAGAGAAGAAAATGGAAAAAGTGGAACAGAATCTTAGGGAATTGAATGGCAACACTAAGCACATAAACATTCACATTAATGGTGTCCCAGAAGGAGAAGAGAATGGAAAAGGGGCAAAAAGAATATTTTAGGAAATAATTACCTAAAATTTTCCAACCCTTAAGAAAGACATAAATATCAATATCTAAGAAGGACAATACACCCTAAATAGAATAAATCTGAACAGACCTAACCTGAGACATCTACTATTCAGAATGACAAATATCAGAGATAAAAGGATTCTGAAAGCAGCAAGAGAAAAGCTAAGCATAACATACAAGGGAACCTCAATAAGATTAAGTGTTGACCAACCATCAGAAACCATGGAAGGAAGAAAAAAGTGGTTTAATATATTTAAGGTACTGAAAGAGAAAAACTGCCAATGAAGAATTCTATATCCAATAGAACTGTCCTTCAAAAAAAAGTCAGATTAAAGTCTTCACAGACAAACAAAAACTGTTAGAATATGTTACCAAAAGACTGGAAATACAAGAGTAGTAAAGAGAGTACTGCAACCTGAAAGGAAAAAACAAGGTCAGGAGACATGGAGAAGAGTGTAGAAATGAAGATTATTAGAAAGGGTAAATAAACGGGTAAAAAGACAGACAATAGAATGATATGACAACAGAAAGCCAAAGACAAAATGAATGTAGCAATCAATGCTTGTACAGTAATAACATTGAATGTTAATGGCTTGAACTACTCAATCAAAAGGCATAGACTAATCAAATGGATTAAAAAATCATACATCTATATGTTTTCTACAAGACACTCACCTCAAAAGTAAGAACAAAACCAGGTTAAAATGGAAAGGTTAGAAAAAAGATATTCCATGTAAATAGTAGCCAAAAAGAGCTGGAGTAGTGATACTAATATCAGACAAAATAGACTTTAAATGTAAAACTATTTTAAGGGATTAAGAAAGTCATTATATACAAATAAAAGGGGCAATTCACCGAGAAGAAATACCCATATTAAATATTTATGCACCTAACATGAGTGCCCCAAGATACATGAGGCACACACTGGCAAAACTGAAGGGAGAAATAGATGTCTCTACAATAATGGTTGGATAATTCAGTACACCATTCTCAGTATTGGATAGAATATCTGGATAGAGGATAAAAAAAGAAACAGATAGGTTTAATAATATGATAATTGAACTATACCTAACAGACATCTATAGAGCATTACACCCCAAAATAGCAGGATATACATTTTTATTCAAGTACTCATGGATCCTTCTCCAAGATAGAATATATGTTGGGTCACAAGACAAGTCTCAATAGTTTTAAAAAGTTTGAAATTATACAGAACAATTTTTCTGATTATAAGGAAATGAAGCTGGAAATCAATAATGGACAGAAAAAGGGAAAATTCATAAATATAAGGAGATTAAACAACACACTATTAAATAAACAGTGAGCCAAAGAAGCAATTGCAAGAGAATTCAGCAAGTATCTTGAGATGAATGAAAATGAGAACACAGTATATCAAAACCTATGGGACACTGCAAAGGCAGTGCTGAGAGGGAAATTTATAGCCCTCAATGCTTGCATTAAAAAAGATGAAAGAGCTAAAATTGAATATCTAACTGCACATCTGGAAGAATTAGAAAAAGAACAGCAAACCAATCCCAAATCAAAACAAAGGAAAGAAATAATAAAGATCAGAGGAGAAATAAGTGAAATTGAGACCAAGAAAACAATAGAGAGAATTAACAAAATCAAAAGTTGGTTCTTTGAGATCAGCAAAATTGATCAACCCTTAGCTATACTACAAAGAAAAAAAGAGAGAAGATGCAAATATTAAAAGCAGAAATGAGAGAGGGGGCATTACCACTGACCCCTCAGTAAGATGAGAGATCATAAGAAGGTAATATGAACAACTGTATGCCAAAAAACTAAGATGGACAAATTCCTAGAAAACCCACAAAATACCTATCCTGATGCTAGAGGAAATAGAAGACCTCAACAAACCAATCACAAAAGAGTCATCAAAAACCTCCCAAAGATGAAAAGCCCGGGACAGGATGGCTTCACAGGTGAATTTTACCAATCATTCACAGATGATCTAATACTAATCTTGCTTAAGCTTTTCCAAAAAATTGAACAGTAAAGAAAGCTACCAAACTCATTCTATGAAGCCAACATCACCCTAATAACAAAATCAGATAAAGATACTACGAAAAAAGAAAATTAGAGACCAATGTCTCTAATGAATAAGGATGCAAAAGTCCTCAACAAAATACTTGCAAGCTGAAACCTAAAGCACATTAAAAGAATTATATACCATGATCAAGTGGATTTTATCACAGATATGGAAGTGTGGTTCAACACAAGAAAATCAATTAGCATAATAAACCACACTGATAAATTACAGAAGAAATATCACATGATCCTCTCAAATGATGCATAAATAGCATTTGGCAATACAGCAGCCTTTCTTGATAAAAACACTTGAAAAGATAGGAATAGATGGAAGCTTTCTCAATATGGTAAAGTATAGATATGAAAAACCTACACATGACATTGAAGTCAATATTGAAAGACTGAAATCTTTCCCTGTGAGATGAGGAGCAAGACAAGGATGCTCACTGTCATCATTGTTATTCAATATTGTGCTAGAAGTTATAGCCAGAGCAATTAGGCTATATAAAGGATAAAAGGAACTCAAATAGGAGAGGAAGAAGTAAAACTTTCAGTATTTGCTGATGAAGTAATCCTATATATAGAAAATCCTGAAATCCAGCAAAAATGCTACTAGAACTAATAGACGAGTTCAGCAAAGTGATGGGATACAAAATTAATACACAAAGGTCAATAGCGTTTCTATACACTACTGATGTGCCATCTGAGGAGTAAATCAGAAAAAAATCTAATTTATAATAATGACTAAATGAATCATATATTTAGGAATAAACTTAACCTCTGACATAAAGGACCTGTATTCACAAAACTACAAAACATTGCTGAAAGAAAGTGAAGAAGACATAAATAATGGAAGTACATTCCTTGCTCATGGATTGGAAGGCTAAATATCATTAAGATTTCAATTCTACCCAAACTGATTTACTGATTCAATGCAATCACAATTAAAATTGCAATAGCTTTTTTTTTTTTTTTTTTTGCCAAAATGGAAAACATAATTATCAAAAATTTTTTGCAAGAGTAAGGCACCCCATATAGGCAAAAATGTCTTAAAAATAAGAATGAAATTGGAGAACTCTTGCTTCCTGAATTCAAGTAATTACTTACCTCAGTGGTAAATACAACATGGTAATTGCATAAAGACAGACATATTGACCAATGGAACTGAATCAAGAACTCAGAAATAGACCATCACTTCTACAGTCCAGTGATATTTGACAAGATGGTTAAGCCCTCCCAGCTCAGCCAGAACATTCTATTCAACAGATGGTGCTGGGAGAAATGGATAGCCAATCCAAAAGAAAGAAAGAGGACCCCTATTCCATACCTTATACAAAAATTAACATAAAATGGATCAAGGACTTAAATATAAAAGTGACAACCATAAAACTCATAGAAAAAAATGAAGAAAATCATCTTCAAGATCTTGTAGTAGGTGATAGTTTCTTAAACTTTACCCCCCAAAACAAGGGCACCAAAAGAAAAAACAGATAAATGGGACCTCCTTAAAATTAAACACTTTTGCACCTCAAAGGAATTTATCAAATCAGTGAGAAGGCAGCCAACTAAATGGGAGAATACATTTGGCAGTCAAATATCCGTTAACAGTTTAATATCCATGGTATAAAAGAGATCATATAACTCAACAATAAAAGTCAAATGACCAGATTAAAAAATGAGCAAAAGACTTGAAAAGACAATTGCCCAAAGAAGAAATACAAATGTTGAAAAAACAAACAAACATGTAAACAGGTTCAATATCACTAGCATTTAGGGAAATGCAAATCAAAACTACAATGAGATATCATTTCACACCTATTAGATTGGCCATTATTAAAAAGTCAGAAAACTGTAAATGTTGGAAAGGATGTGAAGAGATAGGTATGCTTATTCAGTTTTGATGAGAATGTAAAATGGTACTGCCACTGTGGAGGACTGTTTGGCAGTTCCAAAGGAATTTGCATATAGACTTGCCATGTGACCCTGCAATAGCATTACGAGGTATATACCCAGAAGAACTGAGAACACTGACACGACACAGACAGCTGAACACCTATGTTCAAAGCAGCATTATTTATGATTGCCAAAAGTTGAAACGACCCATGTTTCAATCAACCTATGTGTGGATAAAAAACTGTGGGTTATATACATGATGGAATATTATGCAAGTCTAGGAAGAAATAAAGTCATGAAGTATATAACAACATGGAATAACCTGGAAAACATTATGTTGAATGAAGCAAGCCTGACACAAAAGGACAAATACAGTGCAATTGTGCTATTATGAACTAAATACATTGTGTAAACTCATGGAGTTTACAATTAAAATATAAGTCACCAGAAAATAGAATGAGGGTAGAGAATGAAAACCTGAGGGTCAATCCATCCAGAATTGGTAAAAAAGTGTGTTTTTAAAATTTGTAAATGAATAGGAATGGAGAAAGCACATCATAGTGTTTGTAACTAGCAGAGCTATTATATGGGTATGACAGTGGTTGAAAGGGAAAGTTTAAGGTCATGTATATTTTTAGAAATAAACCTAAAAAATGTAACCTGGAACTGTATTACATAGTGAAACCTCTTGTATAACATGAATATGGGTGATATTGTATATATAAGTTGGTTTTTACAAAATATAAATACAAATATACTAGGAAGACGGAAACAGAATAGCAGCTATGTACGACAGGGGAAGCATACAGAGATTTTTTTTCTTTGTTTTTTGTTTATTATTATTGGAATAATGAAAATGCTCTAAAAATGATTGAAGTTATGGATACACAACTATGTGATTATACTGAATACCATTGATTGTACACTTTGGATAGATTTATGCTTTATTAATATGTATCAATAAAATTGATTTGTTAAAAATATATATTACAAGAAAAGAAAATTACAGACCAATCGCTATCATGAACATAGATGCAAAAATTCTCGACAAAGTACTTGCAAATCAAATCCAATAGCACATTAAAAGAATTACACATCACAGTTAAGGGAGTTTTATTCCTGGTATGTAAGGGTGGTTCAACATAAGAAAATCAATTAATGGAATACATCACATTAACAAATCAAAGGGGAAAACCACATGATCATCTAGATTGATGCAGAAAAGCAGCTTGACAAAATCCAGCATCCTTTCTTTATAAAAATACTTCAAAATAGTTATAGAAGCAAAGTTCCACTACAGAATAATGTGCTTATATGAATCTTACAGCCAACATTGTACTCAACTGGGAGAGTTTGAAAGCTTTCCCTCTAAGATCAGGAACAAGACAAGGCTGCCCATTGCCAAGACTGTTATTCAACATTTATACTTGAAGTTTTAGCTAGAGCAATTAGGCAAGAAAAAGAAATAAAATACATCCAAACTGGAAAAGAGGAACTAAAACTCTCACTATTTACAGATTGCATGATCCTATATTTAGAAAATCCCAAAATATCTACAACAAAGCTATTCAAGCTAATAAATAAATGGGTTCAGCAAACTGGCAGAATACAAGATCAACACACAGAAATCCGTAGTATTTCTATACACTAGTAATGAGCAAGCTTAGGAGAAAATCAAGAAAAAAAATTCCATTTACAATAGCAACAAAAAGTCTCAAATACCTAGGAGTTAATTTAACCAGGAACGTAAAGGATCCATATTCAGAAAACTACAAAACACTTCTAAAAGAAATCAAAGAAGACCTAAACAAATGGAAAGACTTCCCACATTCATGGATTGGAAGACTAAACATTGTGAAGATGTCAATTCTACCCAAATTGATTCATCGATTCAATGCAATACCAATCAAAATTCCAACAGCCTTCTTTACAGAAATAGAAAAGTCAATTACCAAATTTATGTGGAAGGGAAAAGGGTCACAAGTAGTCAAAAACATCCTAAAAAAGAATAGCAAAGTCAGAGGACTCATGCTTCCTGACTTTGAAGTGTATTTTATAGTATAGTGGTCAAAACTGCATGGTATTGGCATAAAGATAGATACACTGATCAAGAGTATTGAATTGAGAATTCAGTAATAGACACTCACCTCTATGATTAACTGATTTTTAAAAAAAAAGATTTATTTTATTTATTTATTTCTCCCTACCCCTTCATTGTTTGTACTGGCTGTGTCTGTTCGTTGTGTGCCTGTCTTCTTTTCAGGAGGCATGAGGAACCGAACCTGGGACCTCCTATGCAGGACGGAGACACCTAATCACTTGAACCACCTCCACTCCCTGCTTTGCTGTGTCTCTCATTATGCTTTCCTCCTTGTGTCTCTTGTTGCATCTTCTTGTTTTGTCATCTTGCATCAGCTCGCTGTGCCAGCTCACTGTCTTGTCTTCTTTAGGAGGCACTGGGAACCAAACCTGACACCTCCCATGTGGTAGGTGGGAGCTCAATTGCTTGAGCCACATCCACTTCCCTGATTAACTGGTTTTGAGAAGCCTCAAAAGTCCACTTTTCTGGGACAGAATAGTCTCTTCAACAAATGGTGCTGGGATAACTGGATATCTATAACATAAAGAATGAAAGAAGACTCTTATCTCACTCCCTATACAAGAATTGACTCAAAATAGATCAAAGATCTAAACATGAAAGCCAGGACCTTAAAACTCCTACAATGTAGGGAAACATCTACAAGACCTTGTAGTAGGTGGATGTCTCTTAAACCTTATACCCAAAGCACAAGCAACAAAAGAAAAAAATAGATAAATGGGACCTCCTCAAAATTAAACATTTCTGCACCACAAAGGACTTTGTGAAGAGAGTAAAAAGACAGCCTACTCGATAGAAGAATGTATTTGGAAATCACACATCTGACAAGGGTCTAATATCCAGGATATATAAAGAGATCCTACAACTTAACAATTAAAAGACAAATGACCCAATTAAAAAATGGGCTAAAGACCTGAATAGATATTTTTCTAAAAAGAAATATAAATGATGAAAAAAAACATGAAAAAATGTTCATCATCACTGGCTAGTAGGGAAATACAAATTAAAGCTACAATGAGATATCATTTCACCCCTACTAGCCTGTTCGCTATTAACAAAACAGAAAACTGCATGTGTTGGAGACAACGTGGATAGATAGGAACTCTTATTCACTGTTGGTGGGAATTTAAAATGTTACAGCCACTGTGGAAATCTGTTTGGCAGTTTCTAAGGAAATTAGATATAGATCTACCCTGTGAGTTAGCAATACTGCTACTAGCTATATACCCAGAAGATCTGAGAGCAGTGACACGAACAGACATCTGCACACTGATGTTCATAATGACATTATTCACAATTGCCAAAAGATGGAGACAACCCAGGTGTCCATCAACTGATGAATGGATAAACAAACTGTGGTATATACACAAGATGGAATATTATTTAGCTGTAAGAAATGAAGTCGTGAAACATATAACAACATGGAAGAACCTGGAGTACATTAAGTTGAGAGAAGCAAGGCAGTCACAAAAGGACAAATATTGTATGATTTCACTATTATGAAATAAAATACAATGAGCAAGCTCATAGAGTTAATAGCTAGGGCATAAGTCACCAGAGAAATGAATGTAGTTAGAGAATAGAAAACTGAGGTTTAATTTGTGCAGAATTGTTAAAAAGTTGTAAATGTTTGGGAATGAATAGAAATGGTGAAAGCACATCATAGGATATGTAATTAATAGCGCTGACATATGGTTATTATAGTGGTTTGTCTTTTGTTGTTTTTCTCTTTTTTGGAGTAATGAAAATGCTCTAATATTGATTGAAGTGATGAATGCAGAACTTGGTGATTATACCAAATGCCACTGATTGTACACTCTAGATGAATTGTATGATTTATGAACAAAAAAAATAATAGGGTGGTTGGGAGAAAATACACCAAAATGTAAGATACAGACTATAGTTAGTAGTAATACTTTGATGATGCTATTTCATAATTTGTTACAAATGTTTCACAACAAGTCAAGGTATTTGTGGTGAGGTGATGTATAGGAGCCTTGTATGATGTTATGCATGTTTGTTTTGTAAGTTCAGAACTTTTACTATGCATTTATTGTTTATGTATGCTCATGTATGAGAGATATACTTCAATAAATTTTTAAATGAAAATAATCTGATTTATACTTATTCCTGTTGGGCCTGTCCACTTACACAGAAAAGCCATCTTTGTGGACTATGTTTCTTTATTATAAATGAATATATAAATATATATACATTCAAATACTCCACAGAACCATTATTTCAAAGAGCTAAATATAACACTTCCATATATACAAAGGAAGAGTAGTAGATATGAGGAATGTTTTTTTTTGCCCTTTGTGCTTTATACTATTAGAATACACTAGAAAATTCTAGTACATAATTTCTTTTAATATTTTTTCATTATTTCTCATTAGAGCAGCTGTAAGTTTATAGAAAAATCAGGCAGAAAGAACAGTTGCCATATACAGTCACACATACCCTAGTATTAATTTTTTTTCATGAGTGGTAGTATCTTTGTTAAAATAGATGAAACAATGCTATTACAATTATACTATTAACTATAGACCATTGTTTACATTAGGGGTCACTCTTTGTTCTTTCATATTTTGAATTTTTATTCTGGTAACATAAATAGAACTTAAAATGTCCATTTGAGTCATTATTCCTTCACAAGTGAATTGATATCTATATTGAATCTGCAGAAAATTTTTAAAAAAAGAAACACATAGCCATTGTGTTCTTTTAAATATTTCTTCACACAAAAGAGGCTTTGTCCAATATTAAAACTTATCACAAGTTTTACACAAATTGATTAGTTGGTTAAATTCTCAGACAACGTACTTTTGTTCCAGGTGAGGGATAAAATTAGTTTCTTTGTAGCCTTTTCCAAATCTTTGTATAATAAAAATATGTCAAAAAACTCAGAAAGTAGAAAATCAAGACTGTAACAATATGCACTGTCACTAAACACATTTGATACATCAGTGAACTGTTCTTCCTGTGGGGCAACAACAAGGCATTCAGCAAGAAATTGTATCATTATTGAGGTATTATGGATATGGTCATTAAATGCAGCAAAGGACTTATGTTCGGTGGAGGAGTGCTTTCCAAGGTGTTCTCAGCAGTTTTCATCTTACTTTTTAAAACGGAACATGCAAAATGACATGTGTACACCTTGACAACTTGCCCACAGAGGCTTCATTAAAAGCATTTACCATGAAAAATTTTGATAACAGCTTTTTCTTGGAAAAAGTAGCTGAAAGCTGTCAAATCCTGGTCTTCTGTAGCGCATAATGAGTGACTGCCATTGCTATATTGTCTTGACTAGAGCTGGATTTTAAATGGCTCTTCAGGAATAAACTCTTACCTTTGTCATTTCTGTGTAATTTTGAAATTTTTTATGAATGTTTATTATATCTCTCACCTAATCTCTGTATGCCATTTGTATTTATCTCCTCTTAAGAAGAAAAATACAGCACAAAAGAAGCCAAAGAAGCTCTTCCAAAAATACATCAGACTCTCAGTTGTAGTTCTCATTTGAGTTAGCACTTTACTCCGTGTGTCTACTTCCTATTTCTATTGAATTTGTACTAAAATTGCTTGGTTTTCTTTTGAATTTCTAGGTTCCTTATTACTTTATTTCACTCATTCTTATATATTCACCACTAACTCCCCATCCTCCCAGAAACAAAGTACTTTTATCCTTTCAAATGGAAAAATAATCTATTTTTATTCTTCAGCTATGGTGTTTGGTATGTATTTGAAATGGCATATTTATTTGGAAATACTTTATCAGCCCTCAGAGTCCTTTTACTATGTCTTACTTAAGGTACTAAATGGTTTAAAAATATATGTATTCTTGTGTTTTTTCTTGTAAAACACAAATTGTAGATTTTTAATGCTAAGGTGTACCCAAGGAGGAATTACTTTCTTATACTGTAAATATATTATAAACTACGCTGTTTTTATTGCCATTAGATTTCCCTGGGGATATCTAGTCAGGACCCAACCATCCCTGAGATAGTGCTGTAATTTTAATATTATTTGTTCCCACAGGGACTGACAATACATTGATCTTACCACATATTTTCTGTTATTTATCCCTGTTCTATTCACACTTTCCTCTTTCCTCAACACTCAGATTAGGATCTATGCCTTATAATTATTAGAACTTCCCTGAAACATCCTCAGGCCTACATAATCTACTTTTTCCCATAAAAGTGCATAAAAATTCCAAAATATGAGAATCTTCCATCAACTCTCTGTTTGGAATAAAGTACCTGGCCTTGCAGACAGGATTTACTTTAAATTATGACTACAGACATCAGACTGGGCCCATAATGTCACCTGACAATCCTCTTACAATTCCCTAGTCCAGTAACTCTTCCATTCTCTTCAAGATGTACAGTTTCATCTCTTTCTTCAAAATGCAACACCATCTCCACTAACATGCTCTGTCTTAGTTTTCTTCCACTCTATTGATAACACAATTACAGAGGAGAAAGTCTAGATGTAACCAGCATCCCATTTCCCAAATCATCCACAACTGTACCCATATATTCTGTCCTCACTCTTGTTAATAAGAATGGATGGTGCCACTTGTTCACCAGATCCCATCCCCTTGTCTATACTCAGGGACATAATTTTAGGACTTGTTTCCTTCCACAGCATTCTGTGCCTTTCTATTTTCTCATTGCTATCAGCACATAAATATTTTATGCTATTTCATATAAAAATCATTTTTACAAGGGAGCAGATGTGGCCTAAGTGATGGATCTCCCACCTACCACATGGGAGATCCATGTTTGGGTTCCCGGTGCCTCCAAAAGAAGACAGCAAGCTGGCATGACAGGCAGGCATGGCAAGCTGACAAAACAAGATGATGCAACAAGAGACACAAGAAGAAAAACATAATGAGAGACACAACAGAGCAGGGAACGGAGGTGGCTTAAGTGATTAGGTACCTCTCTCCCACATTGGAGGTCCCGGGTTCAGTTCCTGGTGCCTCCAAAGGAAACAAAGAAGATGAACAGACACAGTAAGTGTAAACAACAAGAGGGTGGGGAGAAATAAATGAATAAATCTTTTTAAAAAATCATTTTTACACCATCTCTGCTCCCACCTAACATACTGCTTTCATGCTTTCAGTAGAACTATTCACTATGTTCATTTCTTCTTTTCCCTCTTTCTTGAATTCACTCTAGTAATTCAATAAAAATGTCTAGACTATGTCCACTTTGCTAAATTCAAAGGGCAATATTTTATTCACATTTTTACTTAATCTATCAGATGACCCAGTTTCATGGGCTTTAAGTATTATTTGCCATTAATTAACAAATAATTCTTGTTCATATATCTATCCAGAAATTCAGACCTGTATTTTAAGGTAGTTACTTGACATCTCCACTTATATAAAGCTTTTTTCATTTACTTGAAATTTTCCTCAAACCTTGCTACGTGGACCATATTTTGTGTCCTTTTATTTTGTGTTATGACTTGCAGAGTAAGAATTATATTTTAAATTCCACTGAAATTTACCTTCAAATTTATCAAATATACATACGATGCCATAATTTTTGACAAAATAAAGGAAAGATTTTTTAAATTTATAACAATTAATATGAAATATAAAAAGAACTATTTTTCCTTCATACTCCCACTTTTCAAAATTGTTAGCTTTTTTAGGATTTTATATTTAATATTATTATTACCACATATAAAACCTATTAAATTGTGTAACTTGATGGAATGTCTTAAGAAGTATTAACAAGATATCAGATTGAAAAAAGCATATATGAACATAATAATCATATTTTGATTTTGTATACAACAAACATGAATGAGAAATAATTTCTATACTAGTCAGCATTAACTTTCAAAATAAATCATTCAAATTTCAACATAGGTCAAATGTATCTCATAAGCAAGATAGAATTATTGTACCATTCATAAATAGAATTTGGCTTCCCTGTGTAGTTGCAGGAATTTATCAAGGAGACAAATGTAAATTTTCATTTGTCATAACACAGACATAAAAATATGGATTATTGGAGAACCAGCTATGATATGAAAAATAAAACATTGGAGGTAGAAGTGTAAAGCTACACTACAAAAGAATTGAACAACCTACTTACTCAATTAAATTTTCCCTGTGGAGGACTCATGGCATGGATTCATAACATAGCCTTTCCTTTTATTAAGTGTACAAATACAGGGGAGATAAAGAATCAATGGTGCTTTCTTCTTTGTCAAAAACATTCAATTAATAGTCCAAAATTTCCCAATGTTGAATAGTTAAATTACACTATGTGGATGATTAAAGCTAAGTTAGGTACTGTAGAGAACTTATGAATCATTAATGTTTATCTCATCATGCACACATATACACACAACACATATATACACTTAAGTATTGTGTTTGTTCACTCTCAATATTTTTATTTAGCACACTTTCAATCCCTCATTTACTAATCTTGTTTTTTCTCTCATTTAGCTGGAATTTTATTTTAAGGAATTTACTCAGGAAAGTATACAGTTTTTGTTTCTTTGCAGTCCTGATAGTTTTAAAAAATTATTTCACCATATAGATAACAGTGTTTGTCTGCAATGACCATCCAAAAGTAATCTTCTAGTTCCTGCTATATTGCATCTTAGGGGTTATGATATCTGAATAGATGTAGAGAAAAAAGAGTGAAAAACTTGTGGATGTTCTTCTGGTTGCTCACTCTGAAGGGAGATCAAGAAATATTTTCTGGTGGCTTCCTATTTTTTATTTGTTTCAATCTCTGTAATTTAACATAATGTCAAAATCATATATGTTTCATATTATTTTCTTATTTTTAAAAGGGCGTGTTTCCAGTTATGTTTTAGTAGATGAAGATGTCCATCTTAATATATTCCATCAATAATTTGTAAGAAAGAGATTACATATGTTTGGAATATGGATTGGCTTCACATGTGCAAAAGAAAGTATGTGTTAAGAAATACAAACAAGTTTTCAGAGATCTGAAGTTAACAGGGCTTTAGCATTGTCTGATATTTTTCAAAAATTGGAAGGAAACTCCAATTAACAAAGAAACCAAGTTGAATCTCAGTCCCATACTATTTGATAGTGCCTCTTAAAAGTATTATGTCTTTAATGGCTATGAATGGTCATAGAGTTACCTTATTTCTTTTCTGTCTTTCCTGTGCAGTTTTTGCTGCCATGCTTTAGAATAGCCTTATTGTTTCCTGCAATCCCAATAGGTTCCAATTCCACTGATATATAAAATTTAGGTAGCTCATTCTTCAAAGTATAATGCTGAATCTTTTGGTACATGGTTAGGAATATCAGAAGTTACATAGCACTAAACCAAGATAGATTAAAAATTTTTTATCTCCCCAGACCTCATGTTAATTTACTTCCTTTAACATGTCTTCTCCCCTTGATTCAGAACCAGAACTTTACCTTACTTCAATGGAATGATAAATGATATTCAATATAATCTTTGTAAGTTATACCCAATGAAATGCCTGGGTGAGTGAACCAAGGACTTCAAAAGATTATAACTGCAAAAAAAAAAAGGAGAAGAGGTGAGATGTGAAAATTCTATAAAGGGTAAATACTGGTGAAAATACATCTTGATTTATGTACAGTGATAATCATCATAATGTTGCCTATATTGCTAAAACAGAACACAAGAAATTAAATAAAAAAAAAAA
>JAQZBX010054601.1:0-18608 GCA_029593785.1 Cabassous unicinctus
TACCACTGTGGCAGGGCTGGCAGTGGGGCTACAGTTGTTAGAATGCCAAATCTCAGACATGGCATGATTAAATCCAGTGTCTAATCATTTTGTTATAGTAAATTCACAAGGCAGTCTGATTACAGCATGCCCTGTCTTCATGGTGGTACACATGTTATACATTTGCTACGAAATTGCTAGTGAGAATTTATAACCAAAATGTATTGTTTACAATAGAATATTCCCCTACAATTAAAAAAAATCTGATTTACATATTCCACTAGTGTGGTTGGTAAAAGTCATGATGTTAATTGGAATTTTCACTTTTACTATTAGATGTTTGCTTTTCTTTAACTATAATTTTTTCCCTGGGTTTTGCTTTGAGTTTGCTATTAGATTTTATACATAACTTACAAAAGTCAGCTTTTTAAAATGAGAATGTTCAAATAACATAAGAGAAATGTTCATTAATTTTTTTTCAAATACAAATACTAGAGTTGTTTAATACACACATATTAACAAGTTTACAAAAATAGAACCCACGGCTTTGGGCTATAATAGAAGACATATATAGAGTTACAAGTTATTTTAATATCTTGGGCAAGAAGATATATAGAAATATATATCAAATCAAACCATTTTATTGCTGCATACCACATTAATGGGCAATAGAACACATTTATGAAACTCTTGACAATATGTAATACATTAAATCATCAAAGTTTGGCTATGGATCTACTGTTATAGTGCTTTTTGTTATGAATAAAACTATACTTGCTATAAATATTCTCTCCATTTCTACATAAAAAACATCTAAAATTTGACCACTATTTTCCTTTGAGGTAGTTTTCCTTCTCTACTTTTGTCTTTGTATTTTCTGATGAACTGGCAGAAAATCAGTGTGAATTTTTGTAGCTCAATGAAACGCAGCCATTGAAAGAAAATTTGGGGTTAGATTGAAATGATAATCTACCAAAATAGCCAGACACTTATACATTTGTGAACAGAGTCTGTTTTAAACTATTAAAACTATTGGGTGCTTACTGTAAATCCTGCCATTTAGATGACATGTTTCTACGTAAACTTTTTTTCCCCATAAGATGAAGTTTCACTGCCTCCCTCTTCACATGCAAACACTTCCCTTCCCCTCACACATATGAATTGTGTTGTCCTCAGAACTATTCCACTTTTACGAATTCCTCCTGATTTTTCTTGCCAGTCTTGCCTTTTCCCCTCAGCCCCAGCCTGATATATCCACCTCTACTCAACATCTCTACTTGAAAGGAAAACCTTAGCATGCCAAAATTGATAGCTCCCATCAAGCCTGCCCCTCCCCCACTGATCACAGCTCAATAAAAAGCACTGGTCAGGTACTCAGGTTTTCAGTCCCCAAACTTAGAAGTCATTCTCATGTCCTTGTTGTATTATATTTCATATCCCGTCATCTAGAAAATTCTATAAGCTGCAACTTCAAAATGTTTCTGGAATCTGACCATTCCTTTTACCTCCTTTGCTGCCACTCTAAACCAAATGATCACTTCTCTTGTTTAGACCTAAGATTCCTAGATGTTTTGCCTGTTTCTACCCTTGCTCTACTTTTAGCCTCTTCACCTGGTAGAACAGCAGATCTCGTCAATCTCCCCATTGAAAAATTTCCCGAGTTCACTGCAGGTATCTTCAAGACCTGAGATAATCACCTTGCTTTCCCTTCTGATTCTGTCTCTTACTCTTCTCCACATTCTGCTGCAGCCACACTGGCTTTCTTGCTGGTCTTTAAAATGTTCAAGCTCACTCCAACCCAAGGTATTTACATTTTTCTATTCTCTCTGCCAGAATATATGATCCCAAAATGAGAACTTCCTCTGAAACATCTTCTATTCCCTCCTAATAGTTTTTTCTGCTCATTCTATCACCCAAGCCTAGTCATTATCTAATCCTTACAAAGATTTTCTTTTCTTAATAGCTCTTATCACTGCTTAAGATTATATAAAGCCTACTTTTTATTGTCTGTCTTCACTACTAAAATGAAACTCTAACGAGGCAGGGTCTCTGTCTTGCAGACTGCATATACTCATCATTTAGAAAAGTTTCAATATTTGCAGAATAAATAATTGACTAAATCAAACCATAAATTAAAAAAAAATCCTATCTTCATTACAACTTGTTGATAATAATCTTTACTTATTCTGATGAAAAAGTTCTTTTGCACCTTTAAATGCTTTGAATAAACAGCAGGAAAAGAACTACAGTAAACAGCTCTAGCTTTTTACTGTTTCCCTTTTAATTAACCATGTTGACCTGCTTCTACCTCACTCTTCTGATTTTTACTAACTAGCTTTGTTACATAGAATTAATTTGCTGAGCATCATCTATAGCAGGGATTCTTACACTTTAGCATGCGTCAGAGTCACCTAGAGGGCTTATTAAAGAAAGAAAAAGCCTGGTCCCCACCCCAGAGTTTGGATATGGTAGGTCTGGATGGGACCAGAGAATCTGCATTTCTTGTTAGTCCCCATGTGTTGCTGATGCAGCTAGTCTGGGGACGCCAGTTTGAGAAACACATCTATATAATGTCTGGATGAATTTCCTCCCCTGTCACGGCTTCCTTCCAGAAGAGTGGAAGTTTTCTACAGACCTGGATAAGGAATGGGCTTGGGCCTGAGGCTTGGTTAGCTGTGAATCCCAGCTGTAGAAGTGAGTAATTATCAGGGCAGTATTTAAAACCTAAAATTTGACAAAATCAGAAAGAGGAGGCAATAATAAAGGAGATAAAGAGAAGTAAGAAAAGGAGGAGGAAGTTTGCAGAATTTGGAACAATAGTCCAAAAGAATAGGCAATGCCCAAAGGAGCCAGCTGAAGCTGAATTGGGTTGCTGGTGTTTGAAGTGGAATTTTTTTTTAAATGGTATTTGTGAATTCAGATTTAGAAAGGATTATTTGGGAATGTGAGAAAGGCCTTTACAAAACAAACACATAGCAGAAATTTTCCATCTCCATCATGTTTAGAGGCTTCTATATAGATCCCTATAACTGTTATAGTCATCCATCTTTAATCTTCTGTGTCTTCTATTGGCATTATTATAAAAGTTAAGTAAAAAATACAGCTATTTTGGTAAAAATGTTTTAATCGGAAAATGAGCTAGCTGGATCTTCCTTTCCTTTTAGTTCCTTTTAGCTATGATCCCAAATAGCCTTGTTCTTTGTGAATGATCTTTGGTGTTTACTTATTAATATCTTCATATTGTCTCATCTCTCTGTTCTATGCACTACTCTTTATTAATCTCAAATTGAGAGTATCCATTTCTCATACTTCTTCAATCAGGCCTAAAGTCTCAACTATCAAAACTAATGTACTTTAATTGAATGTAGAAGCTCCTCATATCCCAGGGATTAAATATAATAACTGAAAGCTGGCATATATATTTAATGTTTGCTAGTTGTTAACAGTGGTGGTTTATATGTTAACAAACTGAATTAATTTATTTGCCTTTTTGAAATAATGCCCCCTCTCAGCTTAATAGATATATTGGTTTTAATATATGTATTGAAGGAAGGAAGATTCAATTCATTAGAATGCCTGGGTATAATTATGTGTCTGATACGGTGTCTGGAATTCTTCAAACAGCACTGTGTAGGTACTTGTCCACTATTTCTTTATTGCCTGTCATATTTATCAATTCTATGCTTATCCTACTTAATATAATTCATATGAAACATTGAATTAAGAGGAGCTATTTAAGAACATAATTGTTTTGCTAAAGTAAAACTAAAATATGACAATTTTACAAATTTGGATATGTGTGTGTATAAAGAAAGACATATCTAGAGAAATTCCTGAGTTTAATGAAATTTATATAGAACAAAAAGAGTCATTCTTAATATTAGACTTTTATTGTATGGCAATAAAATCAGTTTTAGTATAAGCCATTTTGAATGGCTCCTGGTTTCTCTCAAATGTTATTGATTTTTTTTTCCTTGATGAACAGGTTTTAAACTTTGCATGAGGTTTTTCTAAACAAAGCCATTTGAGTTCCAGAGCCTGCCTTTCATATGTCAAAGCTCTTTATAGCTATATATAGTGTAACAGGTTTATTGGAAAGTATGAATGTTGTAGAGTACAAACTTGAAGATTTATTTTCTCTTAACCAATGCCCCTAACTGTGTTATGTGAAATCTTCCTTCCCTGCTGGGTAGCAGATCTTTTAATGACATCTTGGTCAGATTCCATAACTTCTTTCTACTTTGTTATTAAAAAGTCTAGTTTACAACTCCCATCTCACATCCTTTCCTTTCTTCAGTATAGGCCTGTTTTGGGGTCAAGGAACTTGGAATGGGGAGGCAATATGGTCTGCTTTCTAATTTCCCCACTATCACTGGGAGTCAAATGGGAATGTCTCTGAGACATCTCCCCAACTTAGTATTACTGTTTCACTTACTGTCAACTTTCTGGATAATGTTGAGAAATGATCCATGCCCTGGGTGACAGAATTTACCCATGTGTTTCATTAGAAAACCTAATTCCTGGTTCTCTAATGAAACACATGGGTAAATTCTTTGGAAGTCCTGTTAGGAACATCCCCACTGTAAAGTTGCTTAATTTATTATTTTTTTACATTTAATACTAATACAGCTCTTATTTTGTGCTAGTCCATTTTATTTGCTTTACAAATAGTAAATCATTTAGTTATCTAAAAATGGTATCAGATAGGTACTTTAGTTATTTAGATGCTGTGGTGATTTGAAGCTGCATGTACCCCAGAAAAACATGTTCTTAAATTTAATCCATTCCTGTGGGTGTAAACCCATTGTAAGTAGAAGCTTTTGATGAGGCTAATTCAGTTAGGGTGTGACCCACCTCATTCAGCATGGGTCTTAATCCTGTTACTAGAGTCCTTTATAAACAGAATGAAGAGAGAGAGAGGGAAGGAGAGAACACACCATGGAAGCAACAATGTGAAAGCAAAGGAACTTGGAAGAGAGGGGCGAGACCAGCAGATGCTGCCATGTATCTTGCCATGTGGCAGAGATGCCAAGGATCACCAGTAGCTGATCTTTGGGAAGGAAGAATCACTTCCAATTTTGATCCGGAAATTTTCTTGGTTTCAAACCATAGGCTAACAAATTCCCATTTAAGCCAACTATATGGTACTGCTTTCAGGAGCCTTGGAAACTAAAATTTTGGTACCAAAAGAATGGGTTGCTATTACTGCAAATATCAAACATTTGGAAACAGCTTTCAAATTGGTTAATGTGTAGAGGCTGGAAGAATTGTGAGCTGTTGGATAGATTGCTTTGAAGAAACTGATGGTAGAAATATGGATGTTAAGGCACTTCTGATAAAGCCTTAGACAAAAATGATGAATACGTTACTGGGAACTGGAAGTAAGACAATCCTTGTTTTAAAGTGGCAGAGACCTTGATTAAATAGAGTTCTGATGTTGGATGGAAAGCAAAACATGAAAGCGATAAGACTGGATATTTAGCTGAGGAGATTTCCAAGCTAAGTATGAAAAGTGAAGCCTGGTTTTCCTTGAAGCTTATTGTAAAGTGAGAGGAAAGGGATAAACTGAGAACTGAATTCCTGGGCACAAACCAGCCAGCAACTGACAGTTTGGAAAATCTGGGCCTCTGGAAAAGGAATCCCCAGAGTATACTGCTCCATATAAGGCTTTGACTGAACATGGATCTAGTCACCCATTTCAGTGCATACCAGGATTGTAGGCACAGTTATTGTTGGAGAAAAGTGGTACTCACTGGGACACGGAGACTGATTGCAGGCAGGAAATTTATTGAGAAGCTATCCCAACGGAGGGGGTCTGAAGAACAGACTTCAGCCCCGCACCCCCCAGAAGGTGGTGGATATGACTTTATCAATAGGCAAGGAAACCAAGTACAGCCTGGGGCCAAATGGCCAGGGGGTAGTGGGTGCCTGGGCCCAGAAGGGGTGAAGACCCTTATCTGCTCCACTGCTCTATGGCTCCTTTGTTCATTCCTGGCAGGGGACAGGCTGCCTCCAAGCCTGTAGGCTATGGCTTGCTAGGTTGGTCATGTAGGTTGAGGCTGCCTTTCTTCAATTTATGTCATGGGGGAGTTGAGTCACAGTCTTATGACCTGCTAATCATTGCAAACCTTGTAAGGGAGAACCTCTAACGTTCCTAATTCTTTGATTATATCTGTATATGATGAAGGACCTGAGTTATGGGACTACTGGTAAGAATGGGAGGATGAGGGGGTTCAGGATGTCAACTCAATCTGGCTACTGCCTGCTGTCAGAGGGTGGAGAGGGATTCCCTTCCATCGTGCCTGGTGGGTTTTGGCTTCTGGTCCCGCAGAGGTTGGTAGTGTTGTTCTTGCAGCAAAAAGACACTGTTCACGTATTCCTGTTATTGACTGTACAATTCGGTGTATGAATCGGATGAGAAGCTGTGAGAGACAAGGACCAAAAATGAGAAGTAGCAATACTATCAGTCACTATAATTTTTATTGCTTACTCGTGTAGGTAGTGCTTGATTGATGACTGAGTTATTCCAAAATAGGATTGAATTAAGATGTGTGTTTAACACTACTACACCGCACTGGTAGGCCGATTTGAAAGTGCCAAAGAGCAGAGTATGATAACAAGATGTAGTAGGTATATGTCCTAAATTAGTTGCATAAGGTCATGTGGACAGGTATTTAAAGCATAAAAAAAGTTCTGTCCATTAGGACTGTGACCATACCAATAGAATTTGAATTTTCCTCCAAATGAGAGATACTTATATCTTCATATTCTGGTAAAGTTAGAGGGGTTGGCTCTGTAACCCATTAGCCTCCAAAGCCAATGTATTGTGGGCAGACATGCAGGAGAGTTTCTGGGCTTAGAGGAAAGGCAAGTAAGGATATAGTTTCAGTGCAGGTATGCTCAGGGCATATCCAGCAGTCAGAATGGTTAATTGTGGTTGCTTTGCTTTGGATAGTGTCTGTAAGGGGATGATAAGAGGAGGATTTCTTCAGGGTAAAGTCAGAAAAATATTGCAACCACAGGTCCTGAATGACGTCAAGGTATTGCTTGAGCAAAAGGGTGCAAGGGACAACAAAGTCAGCTAAGTGTGAGGATAGAAAAAAGTGTTGGCTCTGAATAGTACCATATATGTTGAAGCTGCCAGGCTTAGGGGTACTTCGTAGACAAGGCAGGAAAGGGTAAAGAATTAGAGGAACCTGGAGTGTTAAAAGGAGCAATACCCCCTGTGTTTGGTGTGTTGTCACCTTTGTCCTTCATGAGTTTCAATCGTGTGTCCCCCAGAGGTTCACAGGTATACTTATGTTGAGCCTCAGGTTCTTGTAGTTTGCTATCAGCAGAAGGTGGTGGAGCAGGCTTCAATCTGGAAAAGTGTATCCATGATGGAGAGTTTAAAAATTTTGCTGCAGTGGGGGTGGTTAGAAGGACAAGAAAAGGACCCATCCACTTTGAGTATACCTAAAAGTCTTACACCCCAAGCCTTTAACCCCAGTCACCTGGATGAATAGGCAGCAAGGGGGCAGAAGGTTCCGGTGCAGAAAGAGTACTCAGTTAGTTGATGCAGGAATGAACGTATTTGTGTTAGGCTGACTATATTGCTTTCGAAATCTGATGGCTGGAAGGGTATATTGGTAAGAGTAAAAGGGCATCCATACATGATTTCAAAGGGGCTTAGGAAGTGTGGTTTTTGAGGAAGGGTTCAAATTCTCATGTGAGCTAAGGGCAGAAGTTCAGTTCATGGTGTAATGTGGTTAAGTGTTGTTTTAGGATTGTAGAAGGGTTGCATGGAGGGTTTGGAGGCAGGTGGGAAGAGATAGATGCAGTAGCTTTGTGAGTTAATGTGAGGAAAAAACATTGAGATGATTTATCAGAGATAGTTTAAAGCTTTCTTGTACCAGAAGGGCAGCAGCGGTGAGGGTTTGAGGCCAGTAGGCCAGCCAAGAGTTACAGGATCTGTTTGGAGAAGTAAGCAATGATGTAGTTGTCAGGGCCTTAAGGTTGCATTAAGATTCCTAGAGCATATCCATTTCGGGTGTTGATGTAGAGGGAAAGGGGCTTAGTGGGATTAGGAAGGGCTAGAGAAGGTGCAATTAATAAGGCTTCTTTAAGTTCGCAGAAGGGAAGTTTGAGCTATAGAGGGCGATCAAGTGGTTCGTGTGGGGTGCCAGAAATGGCTTGGTAGAGAGGTTTAGATATAGGTTCAAAGTTTGGAATACAGAGGTGGAAGAAAGTGATGAGTCCTAAGAAAGAAAGGAAGTCTGCCTTGGTTTGTGGGAGGGGATAATCTTTGATGAGTTGGGTATGATCCGCAGTTAGATATTTGTGTGAGGGAGAGAGATGGAGACCCGGATAATGTCCTTTCCCTGGGGAAATGCGATATCCCTCGTTTCCGAGGAAGTTAAGCAGGGTAACAGTGTGAGTTATGGAGGTTAGTAAGGAGGGACTACAAAGAAGTAAGTTGTCAACATATTGGAGGAGGATCCTGGAAGGGAGCTGAAGGGTAGAAAGATTTCAGTGTAAATCTTGCACAAAGATATGAGGACTATCTTTACAGCCCTGGGAAGGTCTGTCCATGTGAAAGCAAAAATGTCTTAGGAAGTTTTGTCTAGGGGAATAGTAAAGAATGCATCCTTGAGATCAATTATGATATAATGTGTAGTGTGGGTGGTATGTGGGACAAGAGGCTATATGTATTAGGAACTAAAGGAACGATGGGTTGTGTGGCTTCATTAATAGTTCTAAGATCGTGTACAAGGCGATAGCTCCCATTTGGCTTTTTAACTGCCAGGATGGGGGTGCTAAAGGGTGAATTAGTTGGGTACAAAAGACCAGCAGCACAGAGTTTGTCAATAGTGGGTTTAAGACCTTGTCAACACTGAGGGACAGGGGATATTGAGGAATATTTGTGAAGGAGGAGGGGTTTTTTAAGATTATTCTAACAGGGGGCTGGTGAGATGTGACTGAAGGAGAATTAGTGTTCCAGACCTGGGGGCTTACTTCTGCCTGCAGTACAGGAGGAATATCAGTGGGAATCAGGGAGAGGGTAAGTGGGGTGGACAAGAGGAGAAGGAAGTTGGTTTGAGAGGATGGAAGAGTGGAGTTTGGACAATATGTCATGGCCTAAGAGAGGGGAGGGGCAGGTAGGGATTATAAGAAATTGATGGGAGAATGTGATTTTCTATCAAGCATATGATTGGTTTGGTAATTAAAGGAGAAGAAGGGATGCAGTCAACCCCCACAATACAGATGAGGAAGTGGATAAAGGTCCTGAATGTTCTAAGAGGACTGAATATGTGGACCCTGTGTCAATTAAAAAGGAGATCAGCTTACCTCCAACCTTGATGATAACCCTCGGTTTGGACTTACTGATGGAGATGTGGGGCTGTCTCAAACCAGGGACCTGTCAGTCATCCTGTGTTAATCCAAGGAGGTCTGGAAAGGAGGATCCAGGACTTTAGGGTGTGCTGGAGGAGCTTTCCTGAAAACGGGGTTTTCAGGACAGTCTGACTTCCAATGACTCTTGCAATGAGACACTGGGCAAGAACATGACCAATGCCCATCCTTTCCACACTTAAAACAGGGTCTAGGAGGTGGTCACAAAGAAGGAGAGAGATTAAGTTTTCGAGACTCAAACCTGAGGGCAGCAGCAAGGAGGGAGGCTTTAGCCTGATCCTGTTTATGTTTTTCTAATTTAGCTTCCTCTTCTTTGTTGTTAAAGACCTTGAATGCCACTTTAATCAGGTCTTTCTGAGGGGTTTGAGGGCCATCCTCTAACTTTTCTAACTTCTTTCTAATGTCTGGATAAGATTGCATGATAAAGCAGTTGTGTAGGTACAAGTGACCAGAGTCTGACTCAGGATCTAAATTGGTGTATTTAAGGAGAGACTCGGTCAATCTACTCACGAAGGCAGCTGGGTTTTCATCAGGTTTCTGTGAAATTTCTTTAATTTTATCATAATTAACTGCTTTAAGAGCAGACTTTTTCATGCCTTCTATTATGCAGGTTAAAAAGTGGGCTGTGCGGTGAAGGTCCGGGGAACCTGGCTGGTAATCACAGGGAGGATTAGTGGTTAGAACTGCATTGGGGCCTGCCAGGTGTCTATTAGGATCTTGGGTATGCATACAGTCTCCGAAAGTGGTAGCAGCAGCCCAGATACGGCTTTTTTCCTCTGGGTAGTTGAGGAAGTAATAATAACATATGTATCCTGATAGGTGAGGTCATACGAGTGGGTGAGGTGTTGAAATTCCTTAATGTATGTGGCAGGGTTTTCAGAGAATGATCCTAGTCGGTTTTCTAAATGACTTAAATCTGAGAATGAAAAAGGGATTGTACTCTAACTATTCCTTCAGCCCCCGCTACTTCCTGGAGGGGTAAGAGAGGAGCTGGCATCTGTGTAGAATTAGAAGGTAGGGAATTGGGATCAGCGACAGAAGTGGAGGGCAGTGATGGGCATGGGTAGTCCTCACAAGTGGGTATGAGGAGGGGAGAAATTTGGGGCAGAAGGCAGAGATGATGAGGAGGGTGGAGATGATGTCAGAGGTATATATAGAGGTGGTGCAGGAGGAGCCTGATCAACTGGATCAAAGTTGAGGTTTTTGGGGGATTTGGGGGGCAGAAGGGAGGAAGAAGAAAGTTTTTGAGGAGGTTTTTGGTGTAAAAGAAGAATTTGGTAAGAAGAACAGGATTGACAGAGGGAGGGGCGGTTATGAAGATAGAATGTAAGGAACCTTGGGCCACTTGCTGCTGTGCTGGATAAAGTTCTTTAAGTCTTGGAGAACTTGGAAATCAAAGGTGCTGCTTTCTGGCCATTGACTTTCATTGTCCAATTCATATTGCGGCCACACAGAGGTCAAATAGAAAATGAGCTTTTTGGGTCGGTTGTCTCCTTCTGGGTTTAGAGTTTTTAGGTTATAAAGGAGACAACCCAGAGGCGTGGTTTTTTGGGGGGACAAAATTGAATTCCCCATTTTAGGTGGCATAGGTGAGACTAAGGATCTCTAGAAAAGAACGGGGAGATTCCGAGTGAGACAGGCATCCCTGAATCAGTCAGAAATAACCCATGGAAACAGGAGACTGCACTTGGGACTGGACGTCTCTGGAGCCAAGTGGTCTCTTCCCATGAGGACATGGGCCTCATGCCTGCTATTGCCCTCAGGGACAGTGAGGATCACTGACATAGCACTAGGGTTTTTGGCAGGTTGTCCTGGACAATGGAAAAAGAGAAGCAGGATCATCCAGCAGAGAGATCCTTGACTCACCCAGCTATGATTCGGTGTCTGGTGTTGGATGGGTTCTTGGCAGCGGCAGGGTGGAGGTCTCTCACCAATTGATCAGTCTCAACGTGACCCCAGTCCCGGGTTTCGGCACCAAATGTTGGAGCAAAGCAGCACTCACTGGGACATGGAGACTGATGATTGCAGGCAGGAAGTTTATTGAGAAGCTCTCCCAACGGAGGGGGTCTGAAGAATAGACTTCAGCCCTGCACCCCCCACCCCAGAAGGTAGCGGCAATAGGCAAGGAAACTGAGTACAGCCTGGGGCCAAATGGCTAGGGGGTAGTGGGCTAGGAGGTGGGGTATTCTTGGAATGTGGGAGGGGTTGGTGGTGCCTAGGCCTGGAAGGGGTGAAGGCTCTTATCTGCTCCACTACAATATGGCTCCTTTGTTCATTCTTGGTAGGGGATGGGGTGCCTCCAAGCCTGTAGGCTGCCTTTCTTCAACTTATTTCATGGGGGAATTGAGTCATGGTCTTATGACCTGTTAATCATTGCAAACATTTTAAGGGGGAACCTCTAACAGTTATCCTGGAAGGAACTGTGGAAAGTCCTACTGTCTGATGGTTTGGAGCCCTGTGTACTACATTTGAAACCAAGTTTTTTGATAGATCTTTATGAAATAAACTACTGCCAGCCTGAATTAAAAAGGGCAGAACAGGGACAGACTGAACTAAAAATCACTTCAAGGGCAGAGCCATGGAAACTGAGGTCTGGAGAAAAGACATCTTCTCTGCAGGAGAGTGGTCCCACCCATATGTGTGAAAGGGTGAGTCTTCCCCAGAGCATGAAGAAGGTGATCCTTCTATCCTATTGTTCAGGGATAGAGCTACCATCCTAGTGTTCTTAGAGTTTGGAGCCCATTCCCTGGGGACTATGTGGCCATCACCCCAGTGTTTGGGAACAGCAAGGCCTCTGAGCAAAGGCTTGGAAAGGGTGGGGCTGCTGCTCCATCAGGCCCTGAGGATAAAACATCATTCTAGAGATGACTCTCAGACCTTTTAATCTAATGGATTATGTCCTGCAGCTTCTTGGAATTGTTTGGAACCCTTGAACCCCTATTTTCTTTCCAATTTCTCCCTTTGGGAATGTTTATCCTATACTTGTTCCTCCTTTGTATATTGGAAGCAGATAACTTGTTCTCTAGGTTTCACAGGTCCACAGATGGAGGGAATTATGCCCCAGGACAGAGCACACCTAGAACCGATTTTGATCCAAGATTTTGTACTAAGCATTGTATCTGAAATGACTTAAGGCTTTTGTAACATTATTATGGAATGAATGTATTTTGCATATAGAAAGAACATGCCTTTTGGGGGTCTAGAGTGTGGTGGTTTGAAACTGTATGTACCCCAGAAAAACATGTTCTTAAATCTAATCCATTCCTGTGTCTGTGAACCCCTTTTGATGAGGCTACTTCCGTTAAGGTGTGACTCATCTATTTCAGCAAGGAGAGACCAGCAGAGGAGCCAAGTATGGCTGGCAGCTTGTCTTTGGGAAGAAAGCATCACTTGATGATTCCTTGATTTGGCATTTTCTCATCCTCAAACTATAATCTCACAAATTCTCATTTTTTAACCTGACCTATTTCATGATATCTGCTTTCAGCAGTCTAGGAAACTAAACAGATAGGGGAACTGAGGTACATAGAAGTTGAGCCACTAGTCCAGGGTCATATAATAAGCAGCTGACCTGAGATTTAAACTCAGATAGTCTGTCTCCAGTATTTATGCTCTTAATTACAATTCAGGCTGCTCTGATGTACTTGTCTCTGGCTTGAGGGACCAATTACCCATTTAATAGGAAATAATTATTAATGGCATAGAGCCAAAATTTTTATAGACTGAAAATATAATTTTATAGATTGAGACATTAATAAAAAATTGATTTTTGAATTATGAGAAGGGATGAGATCTCTTATAGAGGACCCAACTAAGAAAAACAATATCATTTAATAAACAGAAAATTCCCAAGGGAAGAAGACTTGAAAGGATCATAGGGAGTGGAAGAGAACCCAAAAGATTTAGCATCTGCCACACACAGAAACATGGGCATCCTTGGAAAGGATGATTTTTGAGTGCCCATTCAGACCTTACGCTCTAAATGCCTGCTCCTCATCTATTCAAAGTAGAGGCTAAATACTTGCATGGGGGAATGTTGACAAAAGACACTGCATCAGCTTGCATGACCCTGGGCAAAACAAAAGCCTTAGAGTTTTAACAAGCCCTACCTCCAAGTTTACTTGTTATTGGAAAGAAAGAAGGCTGTTTATCAATGTTTTTATTGGAGAGTGAGTCAAGGTAGTTTCCCTGAGACTCCAATAGCTTATTCAAGTATTATTTCCAACTACATAAAATAATGTCCCTGGAAATAGTCTTAGAAATTAATTTTTCTCCTTCTCATTACATGTTGAGTGATATCTTAATGTTCTTTATACATTGGCATCCTGAACAATTAAATGACTTCCTGGACTGAGCTTCAGTTGAACCCTGAAGATACTGAAGAGTCTTAAATGGAAATGGACAGCTATAAAATGTGCATACACATTCCAAAGATTAAGAATAAGGAAATTCTGTAATTACAAGGTCATTCATTTCCCAGGTGTACAGCATGCAATTGTTAAAATTTGACATTTGAATATTTGATTCACACATCATACACCAGGAAAAATTCTAAATGAGGTAAAGGTCCAAATTTATTTTTTAGAAAGGACTCCTCAGTTTTCCCAACTGATTTAAGACTCAAACCTTAGCATATATAAAGTAGCACATACATTACTATCTATTTATAGATGTTTTATTTTTTTTCTGATGGCCTATTTTTTAATGCTTTATCTGGAATCTTTATATTTTAATATCGAGGGCTATTCTCCTCCATTGCCCTTCTTTCGAAGAATTTCTCTGTCTTTTCATGTTTATTTTTCCATATGTTCTTTAGAATTGTACAGAAATATTTTTAGTTTTTTTTTAATTGGCATTGCCTTAAATTATGGGCATTTTGAAGTTTCTAATAAAATCCTAAGTCATTCCTGGTTAAGTTTATTTCCAGGTCCTATATCTTTTGTGTTTGCCTTCTTATAAATGGGATCTTTTCTTCCATTACATCTTTGTAATGGTTATTGTTGCTGGTGGTGAAGTGAATTGCTGATATGTTTATCATTTTAAACATTTAAATAACCCTTCCATATGGTTCAAACTATATTATTTGAAGGTTATTTACTTATGCATATTAATATTTTACCATGTACTTTGCAGACATATTTTCCTTCTTCCGCAATAATTTTGTTTTAGTCTCTATTTTAGAGGTATTTAATCATGTCATCTGCAAATAGTGAGACCACACCTTTCTAAATTTCTCTAATTTAATTCTGGTATCAAATTATATTGGCTAGTAACTCAAGTACAGTGTGAAACACTAGTGATGAGAGAGAGCAACCTTATCTCGCCCCTGACTTTCCTAGGAAAATGTTTGGTGTTTCTTTATATTTATCTCAGCTGAAAAATTTTAATATTTTATCATGTTAAAAAAGTATGTTTTGACTTCCGGGAAGACGGTGGACTAGTAAGACATGGGAATCTCTTCTCCAGAAAAATAGCTAGAGGACAGGCTGAAACAGCCCCCAAAAAGATCTAGGGTTTAGGACAGCAGGTGAAGGCTGCACACCACCCAGAGTAGAGAGGGACAAAAGAGGGAAATCACGACGACAGAACCATGAGTCAGAACCAGCAGCGCCTGCTGCTGGCACCCTCCCCCACACTCTTTAGATCTCTCGGGCCTCTGGGCCTGTGACTACAGACAAAGGGGGCTCCAGCGACCTACCATTCCCGGAAAGGGGAGAGAGAGGGACACAGCCTTAGGCTGACTCAGGTTCTGACCCGCAAATTTGGGCTGCGGAGCCCCACGGAATCTTCCACACAGTGGTTTTCTCTGGGAGTCTAGGAAGGACTGGAGAAATCTGACCCTTGCAACCTGCCTCTCTTCTAGCCTGGACTAATTGTTGAGAACTCCACAGGAGAGGGGAGAGAGGGCCTGGGGCTGACCCTGCTTTTGACTCACAGGTTTGGTATGCCCTGTCCCGAGAGCCCTTCCAGGCCAGGTGGGGCTGCGCCATTGTTTGCCTTGGAGCCTGCAAGGGGCTAAAGATATACAAACCTCCCAATATCCTCCTTTACTAACAGGGACTGATTGTTGAGGATTCAGAGGGGAGTGGGAATATTTCCTAGCTGGGAAAAGGGAGGGGGCTACCAGAGAAGACTGGAGAACTGTCTCAGAAAGTTTGAATTACAAGGCTCTTAGCCCCCAGACAGGAAGCTCTATCACATTGATCTGGTCTGTGTCACAACAAATACACTCTGACCAGGTGTTGAATTGTGAGCTGTCAATGAGCGCCATCTCCTGGCAGACCAAGGAAGTGCACATAAGAAAATTAAAAATAAATAGGAGAGGCTTTTCCTGGCCTCTATAGCCTCCCTGCCCAAAGCCCTAGGAAATGACTCTGCAACCAATTACTGGGTCCAGTGCCCAGTTTTGAGCAACCAGCAGGACAATCCTAACAATCAAGGTTGAGCCAAAAATCAAAGAGCTGTGGTAACTCACAGCCTTCTGCCACTAAAACCCTATAAAAGAGATAGGTATCTGGTTAGGTTGTATTTTACTTAGATGCTCTAACACCAGCAAAAAATTATGAGCCATGCTAAGAAAATAGAAGACATGGCCCAAGAAAAGGAATACATCAAAGTCCCAGAAGAGATGAAGAATTTAAGAGAACTAATCAGTGAGATGAGCACAAATTTCCAAAATCAAATTAATGAGATGAAAGACAATATAGTTAAAGAGATAAATGACATCAAGAAGACATTGAGAGAACGCAAAGAAGAATTTGAAATCCTGAACAGAAAAGTAACGGAGTTCATGGGAATGAAAGACATAATAGGTGAAGTCAAAAACACATTTGAGGCATACAGCAGCAGACTCGAAATGATAGAAGAAAGAATAAGTGATACTGAAGACAGAGCAGCTAAAATTGGAGGGAGAAAAGAATGGAAAAAATTGAGCAGGGGCTCAGAGAGTTGAATGACGACACAAAACGCAACAACATACGTGTCATGGGAGTTCCAGAAGGGGAAGAGAAAGGAAAAGGGGCAGGAAGAGTATTTGAGGAAATAATAGCTGAAAATTTCCCAACTCTCACGAAAGAATTGAACTTACGTGTCCAAGAGGCAAACTGTACCCCAATGAGAATAAATCCAAATAGACCTACGCCAAGACACATACTATTCAGAATGTCAAATGTAAAACATAAAGAGAAAATTCTCAGAGCAGTGAGAGAGAAGCAAACGATCACGTACAAAGGACGTCCAGTAAGACTTAGTGCAAATTTATCTTCAGAATCCATGGAGGCGAGAAGACAGTGGTATGATACAATTAGGAAATTGAAAGAGAAAAACTGCCAGCCGAGAATTCTTTATCCAGCAAAACTGTCCTTCAAATATGAAGGTGAGTATAAAGTATTCACAAACAAACAGAAACTAAGAGTTTGCAAAAAAGAATCTACCTTTGCAGGAAATATTAAAGGAGGCCTTAGAACCTGAAAGAAAAAAACAGGAGAGAGGGGCTTGGAGGAGAGTATAGAAGAAAGAAAAGCAGAAAGGATAACCAAAAGAGTAAAAAGAGAGACAAAAACAAGATGTCATATGAAAACCAAAGAATAAAATGGAGGAAATAAATAGTGCATTTTCAGTAATATCATTGAATGTGAATGGATTAAATTCCCCAATCAAAAGATACAGGCTGACAGAATGGATAAAAAAACATGAGCCATCCATATGCTGCTTACAAGAAACTCACCTCAGACCCAGGGATACAAACCGGCTGAAAGTAAAAGTTGGAAAAAGATACTCCACGCGAATAGTAAACAGAAAAGAGCAGGGGTAGCTATACTAATATCAGACAAAACAGACTTTAAATGCAAAAAAGTGATAAGAGATATGGAAGGCCATTATATATTAATAAAAGGGACGATCCTCCAGGAAGATATAACAGTCATAAATATCTACGCACCTAACCAGGGTGCCCCAAAATATATGAGACAAACTCTGGCAAAACTGAAGGGAGAAACAGACATTTCTACAATAATCGTCGGAGACTTCAACACCCCTCTCACATCATTAGATAGAACAACTAGACAGAAGATCAACAAGGAAACAGAGAACTTGAACAATATGATAAACAAGTTAGACCTAACAGACATATACAGAACACTGCATCCAAACTCAGCAGGTTATACATTCTTCTCAAGTGCCCATGGATCCTTCTCCAGGATAGACCACATGTTAGGTCACAATTCAGCTCTCAATAAATATAAAAAGATTGAAATTATACAAAGCACCTTCTCAGATCATAATGGAGTGAAACTAGAAATCAATAACAGACAGGAAAAAAGTAAATTTGCAAATGTGTGGAGACTGAACAACACACTCCTAAATAATCGGTGAGTCAAAGAAGAAATTGCAAGTGAAATCAGTAAATATATTGAGACAAATGAAAATGAGAACACAACATATCAAAACTTATGGGATAGAGTAAGGGCAGTCTTAAGAGGGAACTTTATAGCCCTAAATGCCTATATTAAAAAACAAGAAAGAGCTAAACTCAAAGATTTAACTGAACAACTAGAGAAACTGGAAAAAGAACAGCAAACCAATCCCAAAGCAAGCAGAAGGAAAGAAATAATAAAGATTAGAGCAGAAATAAAATGAGAACAGAAAAACAATAGAGAAAATCAACAAAACCAAAAGCTGGTTCTTTGAGAAGATCAATAAAATTGACAAACCCCTCGCTAGACTAACAAAGAAAAAAGAGAGAAGATGCAAATAAATACAATCAGAAATGAAAGGGGGGAAATTACAAGTGACCCCACAGAAATAAAAAGAATCATAAGAGGATATTATGAGAAACTATATGCCAACAAACTAGACAACCTAGATGAAATGGACAAATTTCTAGAAATGCACAACCAACCTACACTGATGCTACAAGAAATACAAGAACTTTACAAACCAATCACAATAAAGGAGATTCAATCCATCATCAAAAATCTCCCAGCAAAGAAAAGTCCAGGACCAGATGGCTTCATAGGTGAATTCTACCAAGCTTTTCAAGAAGAATTAACACCAATCCTGTTTAAACTCTTCCAAAAAATTGAAGAGGAGGGAAAATTACCCAACACATTTTATGAAGCCAACATCACCCTAATACCAAAGCCAGATAAAGATTCCACAAGAAAAGAAAATTACAGACCAATCTCTCTAATGAACATAGATGCAAAAATTCTCAACAAAATACTTGCAAATTGAATCCA
>JAQZBX010054602.1:0-18609 GCA_029593785.1 Cabassous unicinctus
AGATCTCTTTAAAGTTGCTAAATCATTTTAAAAGGGGTCACGGGGCGTAGGATTAGGCCCCTTATCTGGCTTGCTATGACATGTTTTCAGAAGGACATGAACATATGGTTTCAAAGACAAAAATGCTTTTAAAATCCTTTGATATTTGGGTTGAACGGAAGGTGGTAGAAGATGTTATCTAAACTGCTTGGGTGCAACCCCCCAGTCCCCACCCCCACTCCCCTCTAGGACGTCAGCTGTCAACATGTCACGGTCATCTTTGCTATTTAAATACTGGAGAGCACTAAATGCTCAATAAATAGTTATTCAATTTCTGGATTCTGTTATATGTTCTGTACTATTCATGACTCAAAAAGGATTTTTGCATTTCACTAAACACATACACACACAAAAAAACAACTTCTGTCTAACCTAAAACAAGTTTAAACTAACAGGGAGGTTCCAAGTACTGTAAAATAAGAGAGAGTTTTTAGTAAGCAAATAAATTTGCAGTTTAGAGAGAGAGAAAAAATATGTTTGCTTTCAAATGAAAGCTAGCATCTAGCCATACAGCTTGATGTGAATCCCGGCTTCCAGCTCCAGGTGGGCTCCTGACATCATCTGGCAGGCAACTCTTTCATTTGCTTTCATTCTACTTTCAGCAGGTTTCTAAAGTTTTTCTAACCAGCAGCCCCCACCCCTGCAGCCCCCAGCTCACATCTGAGCCCTGCAGTTCAAATCTTCATGGCAGCCACACCCACTCTTTCTTACTCCTTCCTTCAAGTCTTCAGAAGATGAGGCTGCTCTTCCCAACTCCCCTGAACCCCTGTTGTAACCACTGGTCCCTCCCTCCCCTCCATTTTCAGCCTCTTCCCTCCACTGGTTCCTACTTACTACCTTTAGTCACTCCCATTCTCTGAGGTATCTTATTTTTTAATACACTTTCCTTCTTGCACTTTCCACTCCCACCTCCTTCACTCCTCAACCAACTGTAGCTTTATTTCCTCACTTCACAGCCAATGACAAGCTCAAAGGCTACTTGTTAGTGCTCCCCTCACAGGCCTCCTGTGCAGCAGCCCACACATGTGGCCACTCCGCTCTCCTGGTTTTCCTATCTCACAGCCCCCTGGCTCTCTCCTGCAACCATTTCGTATAGGGTTCCTCTGCTGGCTTTTCCATCCTCCACCCACCACACAGACCAAGGGGTCCTTTAAGGTCGTCTTCAACCCACCTCCACTTTATAGCCTCCATCCTTAAGTGATTTAATTAATTCCCTTTTTTATAGCCGCTGTTATTGTTTTATAGCAGCATTGCTGTGAAAATTAAATGTATACATTGGTAACACCTTAATGTATATCTCTCGCTCGCAGGGCCCTACAACCAATTTTTGCTTTACACAGTATTCACAACTTCCTATCACGATGTTCAAAACTCTTTATTCCCAGCCAAATACGTTCCTCTCCTAAAGTTCTCATTTCAAATACAATCCAAATGCTGGAGAGTAGTCCTTACTACTCCCCTCTCCCGAACACTCAGCCCTTTGATTCTGCCATTTTAATTTCCATTGCATCTTCCTTCTCTTCATTTCCACCGCCACAGTTCAAAATCCTCATTCCATTTTCATTTGTACCATTTTAACTATTCCACAGTTTGTGCCTAATTTCCTCTCCCTTCCGTTTATCCTCCACACTGCTATAGACTTGTCTTTTTTTTTTTCCTCCACATAATCTGGATGTGTATTCTATTTAAGAAAACAATAATCTAAATAAATTTTTATTTCAATTTCTGAGATTTTTTTTTGATAGGTTGTTTTATTTTTTTGTTAATCTTTGTACAAGATGACAATGCTACCAACCAACCACCAACAAATGGAGGGTATACACGTTGAGGGCACTTATTTGCTTTCCCAGTAGTTCGGATGGATTTTATTTTTTACATATTGTTCTACTTTCTGTCTCCAACCAACTGCATGCATGGGGAAATGGTTAGCAGGATTTAGAGTACAATAAAGCTCACTGACCCACAAAATGACTGAACCCAGAACTCTGTCCTGATCAGTCAGCCAAGTCAGTTTTCTGTTACATGGTAGCTTTTAAAATAAAGAACATGCAAGCTAGAGTTGGTTAGTCAACCTCATTTCCCTACATCAAGGAAGAACTCACAGTCTCTTTTAAGTAATGTCACTTTTCTCTGTTTGCTTTGTTACTGACTACATGCCTGAACAAATTAGCAAGTTTAATGCAGAGGTTTTTAAAAAGAACCTTCTTCTAACCTGTCATAATATCAAAAAGCTGGGAGGTTGGGTGATAGTTCTGACTTTGTTTTTTCAGACTTGTCTTTCTAATACACAAATTTACCCTGCCCTGCTCCCCTACTTGAACTCTGAAAAATGCCCAGCGTCTGTAAGTTTGTCTGTGCTCCCCGGCATGGCACACAACATGACCCTGCTCTGCCACTCTCATCCGCCTGGGCTCCCCGCCCCAAGCTCCTCACAACCAGCACTCTAGCAGCACCGAACTAGCCATTTCCAGGAGAGAACCACAAGCCTCGGGGCCTCCTGTTCACTCTGTCTAGAATGCCACCCACCCCCGCTTCGCAAATTCTTACCCCCCTTCAACATCCCACACAGACATCAGCTCCTCTGGGAAGCCACCCATGCTCTTGGATCCTTGGGCAGAAGGAACTCCTCCTCCTCTGTGCCACCTCTGTGTTCTGAGAACAACTCTCACTGTCTCAGCGCTTCAGCACCTGCCCCAGAGGAGCAGTCACCTGTCTGCTGAGATTTAGGTCACCGGGCCTGGCATGTGTCAATGACCCGGTGTTTAATTATTGACAGTTATTTCTCTTTACAGACCGTTACCACTGGTCATGCAATATTTCAAAAAGTTGGAAATAGTTAAGATTAAACTACACATGTGAGCACTGATTACTTTTTCAAAACCTACTTACCAGAGCATTTACATAAAAGTAATATTTTAACAGGCACTTTCTATTTTTATTAAAACTGAACTTGAATTCTTCCTTTTTGACTTTGGTTGATGTTGCCCTTACGTTTAAAATCTTTATAAACCTTGAAATAGAAAGAAGCATGCAATCACTAATTTCATATTCTTAAACTCCATGTGACCAGAGTTTCAATTACTTTTTCCACCTTACTACTCAGTAACTCTGGTGCTTTAAAAAGGAGACTGAAAGACAGACTGACCTAACAGGCATAAATTCTACTTCCATTCACTTCTACTCACTATGTGTTCTGTGGGTTAACTAATAAGCAGAAAAGGTTAAAGAAATAAGCAGGCCTTGAATAACTGAGATGATGGCACTATAAATATAAATTGTATATGAAAAGTCATCTGAACTCAAACAACAGTCGTTATTCAATAGCATCAGGTAAAAATTAAAACACATAAAAAAATCAAAGGTCACCAAAACATCAATATTAAAATAGTAGGATCACAATTAATTTTTATTTTATTTTTACAATCTTACATTTTCTATACTATGTATCACTTATCAAAATTTAAATTATTTAAAAAATCTTTTTGAAAATACTTAAACTATAGATAAAAAGGAGGAATTATAAAGTTATATATATTCCAAATGATCTCAGTTACGGAAGAAAATATGAATAGGGTTTATATAATGGGGGAAAAACTAGAAAGTGATATGAAAAAATGTTCTTGGTTTCTCTGGGTGGTGAAATTATCAGTGATTTTTATATCCATCTTTATAATTTTCTCTATTTTCCAATTTCTCTACAATCTTGATTAATTTTTAAAAAAAGATTTATTTTATTTTTTTATTTATTCCCCCTCCTTGCCGCCTGCGCTCGCTGTCTGCTTTTCTGTGTCCATTCACTGCACATTCTTCTGTGTCTGCTTGTCTTCTTGTCTTCTCTTTTAGGAGGCACCGGGAAGAGATCCTGGGACCTTCCGATGTGGGAGAGAGGCACTCAATCGCTTGAGCCACCTCAGCTTCCTGGTTTGTTGGGTCTCTCATTGTCTTTTTCCTCTGTGTCTCTTTTCTGTTGCGTCATCTTGTTGCGCCAGCTCTCCACACGGGCCCACTTTTGCCTTTACCAGGAGGCTCTGGGAATTGAACCTGGGACCTCCCAAATGGTAGATGGGAGCCCAATCGCTTCAGCCACACCCGCTTCCTTGATTACTTTTAATAACAGATTTATTGAAATATAATTCAGACCACACGATTCACCCATTTATTAAAGTGTATAATGCAATGATTTTTAGTATATTCACAGAGTTGTGCAACCATCACCACAACCAATTTTAGAACATTTGCATCAACCCAAAAAGAAACCCCACTCCTCATGCCACCCCCTCCCCAGTCCCTGGCAACCCCCAATCTATCTTCTATCTTTATGGACTTGCCTATTTTAATTCATATAAATGGAATCACATAATATGTGGTCTTTGTGCCAGGCTTCTTTCACTAAGGATGTTTTTAATGTTCATCTATGTTATAGCAAGTATCAGTACTTCATTCTTTTTTATGATCCCAATTTTTCCTATGCCTCAGTTTTCTTGTTTTAATGTTCAAATTTGTAAGCAAGCTATCTTAAATCCTTTTTTTAAAGAATAGGACAGGAACGTTTATATACTAATTTTTCAAGATGTCACAGCCAATCAGGATTAATAAAACCCAAGTGTCTAGGTACCTGCTTTAAGCCTTTCTCTGCTATGAGGTTATGAGGACACACTGGCAGTATGGTAAGTTTGCTGGATGGAGCAAATAAGAGATTTATAAGGGCTGAGAATGACAAAGATGGAATGTAAGGGCTCACAATGAACTCAAAAGGTGCTGTGAAGCTGTATTGGTTTCCTAGGGCTGCTAACAGGTGAACAGGCACTCAGTGGCTTAAAACAAGAGAATTTTATTCTCTTACAGTTCTGGTGGCCAGAAGTCCAAATCAGTTTTGCTAGGCCAAAATCAAGGTGTCGGTAGAGTGGCACTCCCTCCAGGCACTCTAGGGGAGAATCCTTTGCTTAGCTCTTCCAGCTTCTGGTGGCTGCTGGCATCCCTTGGCTTGTAGTCACATCACTCTAATCTCTGCCTCCAAGGCCACATGACCTTCTCCTCTTCTCTCTGAAAATCTCCCTCTGCCTCTTTTTTATAAGGATACAGGTGACTGCATTTAGGGCCCATATGGTTAACCCAGGATAAGCCCCCTGGCCCCCATCTCAAGATTCTTAACCACATCTGAAAAGTCTTTGCCACGTCAGGTAACATTCACAGGTTCCTAGGACTGGGACATCTTGAGGGGCCACTATTCAGCCCACCACAGGGGTCTTACAAGGGGCAACTCCCCCTTATCTTATTTTCTTTATATCCACTATCTGGTTGATTGAGGCACAAAAAACTACCCTATAGCTATATTATTGTCTATCCTAGGCTTGACACTATTCCTGCATATTTCTAAAAGTTACTATCTTAGTTACCTGATCAAGATCATGTAGCTTCTCTTATTCACATATATATTTATTCTCTTGATCTTTTATATATATATATTTTTTTATTAGAGAAGTTGTGTGCTTACAAAACAATCAAGCATAATGTGCTGAATTCCCACACATCACCCTTCACCAGTACCTTACACTGTTGTGGAACATTTGTTACAGATTATGAAAGAACATCATCAGACTACTACCACTATCTATGGTCCATAGCATACATTTGGTATGTTTTCTCCATACACTCCCTATTATTAACACCATGTATTATTATTGTACATTTTTTATAGTTCATGTGAGGACACTCTTATATTTGTACTATTCACCACAGTCCATCATCCACCACATGGCTCACTGTGTTATACAGTCCCATGCCATGTACAATCCATCCAAAAGCTTCTACTACAAATTTTTTTTTTTTTTAGGAGGTACCAGGGATTGAACCCAGGACCTTGTACATGGGAAGCAGGCGCTCAACCACTGAGCTGCATCTGCTCCCTTCTATTATTCTTAAACACAATTCTACACAGAAGGAAAAAAAAAATCTAGAGTCAAATTTAGTATACCAAAAACCATAGTTAAGGGGAAAAAAAGAAACTGAACAATATATTGTTTTCTGTTAAAATTTCAAAGATATGATATAAATCTAACACACTAGAAGAATTACATGTTTAATATTAAGCAAGCTACACTTCATGTTAATGCCTATAATTACATCCATCATAAAAATTTATAAATAGTTCAAGTCATATTAAGAAAAACTTCTTGCTTCCTTATCAACTCTTTGGGCAAGTGGAGAAAAGGCAGTGAAAATGAGAGTGTCTCTAAATGACCAAGAAAACTGATACACTACTTAAGTCTCCCAGTGCTAACGTTAATTCTTGCTCTAGAATTTCTACTTGTTTATATACAGAAAGATTTTTGCACTGTTTACTAAGATATGATATTATGTTATCCATCTCCCAAATGAATGCTGCTAGCTAGATGTTAATTGCTACATTCTCCCTTTCTTGCCATAAGCAACTTGTCCTCAAAGGAAAGATATATTTCTGAAATACTTATAAAATCAGTTTTAGTAGATAAATTCTACTTTCTCATTGACTTAGACTGTAACTTCTCAAGAAAAAAGTATAGCTCCAAGGAAACTATGCTTATATCCAAAACATAACTTCTTTCTGTCAGGCAGGGGGTAAAAAAGCCAGCCCTCCTAGTTCATCAGAACTAGAAAAGAAACCAAAGATGTGTATACTAGACAGCACATGACCTGTCTACCCATCAAGAAGACTGGGAGGGGAAGTGGATGTGGCTCAAGCAAACTACCACATGGGAGGTCCCAGGTTCGGTTCCCAGTGCCTCCTGGAGAAGCCGAACTGGCATGGCAGGCAGGTGCTGACAGCTGATGCAATAAGATGGCACAACAAAAGAGACACAAAAAGGAAAGACAATGAGACACACACACACACACAAACAAAACAGGGAGGTGAGGTGGCTCAGGTGATTGAGCACCTTTCTTCCACATGGGAGGTGTTGGTGCCTCCTAAAGAGAAAAGGAGCAGACACAGAGAGCACACAGCAAATGGACACAGAGAGCAGACAGCGACCGCAAACAATGAGGGGCGGGGATAAATGAATATAATAAATCTTGAGGAAAAAAAAAAAATCTGACTGGTAGAAGATGCTTAATCCTGAACCTCTTCCACTGGAAATCATCCACACTAAATAATGGCTTGGGGGAGAATTCTATCTGCATTAAATAAGAAAGATTCTATGCTTTAGACTTGTGGTTTTCTAACTTTACAGGGTAGATCTTTAGACTTACACTTGAAAAATGTCAGAAATAAAAATTCCAGAGTCACAGAATATGTAAGATTTTACTAAGACATGTATTTTTCATTAAAGGTTCCCTAAATTGCATATTTAATGTTTAGTTCCTTTATTCTGGAGTAAATATGGCCACTAAACCAATAAAACACCAATTCTACACTAAGCTCACCAAGAAACCTGGTCTACCCCCATTCTCAGGACCAAAACATGGATGCCAAATGAGGCTGCCAGACAATCTGCAAAGCATCCTGGGGTGAAGGAACCCCAGTTTCGGGCTCCTAAGCAGCCTGGGATAGTAGTCCATTAACATTTGTCCCATCCCTTCTCAGAATAAATGATTTGAGAATATGTACATTGGTTAGTATGGCAGTTTGAGATAATTTTATGAATCCCCAAAAAGAAAGATTATGTTTGTAATCTTTTGAATTAAATTCAGTTAAGGGACATGTGATTAGATTACTTGATAGGATTGCTTTAGGGCTTTTTGCTTGTACTACATCAATGAGGTGTGACTCAGGTTGAGTCCCTGCCAGCTTCCTGGGTCTGATATAAACAAACTCACACAGACGGACTGACAGAGGAAAAAGGAACTGCCGTTTGATCCTGCCACGTGAGAGAGAAGATCACTTAAGCATGAAGCCCCAAGAGGCTGGGCCATGCAGCTCAGAGATGAGCCTTATGCCTGAGAGCTTGCAGCTGAAATCAGCTAGAGAGGAGAGCAGCTGAGCCTGAGAGTGGACGCCCAGAGGCGAAGGCAGAGACCAGGCAGAGATCACCCATGTGGCAGCTGCCTTGGGTGAGAAAGCACTTTAATGGTGCCTTGAGATGGACTTTTCACAGCCTTCAAACTATGAGCTTTTACCCCAAATAAACACCCTTTATAAAAGCCAACACAGTTCTGGTACTTTGCATCAGCAGCCCTTTGGCAAACTAAAACAGTAGCTTAAAGCAAGAAAAACTGCATTTTAAAATAGGTTTCAAATTTAACAAAGGTGCTAGAACAAAAGCCTAAGTTGGTAATCATATCAAACTACCAATTTTTCAAAAAGAAACTAAAACAAACAGTTCCTAAGGTAACTGTGTGGTCCAGTGGAGCACCCAGCACATATTTTACTGCCTTGTGAATCTGATGTGTTCCCAGAAGAGACAGAAGCCTTAAGTTTCAAGTAAACGGAGGGAATAATGCCCATTCTTTAATAATAATCCTGGCAGCATTCAGGATGATGGGCAAGAACAAGACATCATAAGAGAAGTGTAAAAGTTTACAAATTCAGTTTTGGGCCAGGGGGCTGAGGAGTCACTGTGGAGGTATTATGGTATACTGTAATTCAAACTGTTTTAACACTCAGCTCCTGAGGAAAATGTGTGGCAGATTATGGCACAGAGAGCTAGTTAAATAAAATAAAGACATTCTAGAAACTCCAGAGCCTGAAGTGCTTTTCTGCATTCTAATATCAGAGCTTAGTGCCAGTGGGAGGAAGATATTTTTGCTTGGGGATAATGGACGGTTATTGCTGTGACATTGTTGTAGCTGTTACGATGTCACCTTTTATTCTGACCTGTCGTCCTTACTTTTTATTCTCTAGGCTGATGACACCGGAGGGAAAATAGCATAGGTTAACATGAAAGTGAAAACAGAGTTAGGCATGACTGAACCCACTCATCTGGCTACTGAAAGGCTCGAAAGGCACAGGTGCTAGCCAAGGTCTGATGTGCGAGTACAGGATTACTGGGGAAAAATATCAAAACAAACCGAAGAAATAGAAACCCACATTTAAGCTACAAATAGTACCTGATAAAAGGATGCTGAGAAGAATCCAGATGAGAAAAGAACCACAGAGTCAGGAAGTAAAATCGAGATTGACAACTTGACAATAAAGGGGTGAATCTGCGAAGCATCAACAAAGCATCAAGGAAATCACAGACTGAGGTTACACTCATGAATTTGCTGAGGGTTTTAGTAGCTATCTACTGATGGCTTAGTAAGAGTGTTAAGCTATGTCAAGTTAGGTTAAGTAATGGCATTATATACTTTGGACGTACCTTTCTTAAATCATTCATCCCTGAGATCTCATTAAAATAAAGTAGTTTTATACCAAGTCAGCTTAGCTGACCTTGAATTTGCCAAAAAGCCACTGTCAGAGGAAATGTACTACAGAGAAGTAAAAGTACAACAAAATGGTCCTAAAGACACAGTGTTTTCTTTTATGCCAAACCACTCCACCCATTCAATCTCTGATAGTGGAACACCTTACAATTAGAGCATCACATTGGGCTAGATTCACCAAATTTTCAATGAATGGACCACACAATTTCAGAGTTCTTGGGTACAAATAATTACAAAATTCTTTCAAGGCCAACAACGAATTATTTACAGTATTTAAAAAAGGTCCTTGTCAATTCATATTACTTCATTGGTGGAAATAACATAATAGTGTGTAATAATTTTAATGTGTTTCTTAAACAATGATAGAATGATAATGGTTTCTTTAAAAAAAATCAATCTTTTCTAAAAGTAGAGAATAAAGAAACATAAAATATGAGCTCTTAAATATTGGTATGGACTGAAAAGCAGGAAAAGGAAAAAAATTACATCAATAAACATTAAATGAGTGCCAGTTGTGTGTCAGCCATGGTTGGGTTTCTGCAAATTTGAAAGTCCATACTCTGTGATTTTATTTATTTAAGCATTGTTTTTATAATAATATTTATTGTCTAGTCTTACATACAAGCAAATATGAGGTATTTCTGTAGCAAAAATCTCCATTGTTTTGCCTACCATGCCAAATAAAGCTGGAACACACTGGTGTTTAACATTTCCTCTATTTAGGAATTAAGCAACTAATGCCCTTTTAACATATTATCATCTTCAATTTCTGGTTTAAAAGCCATTATATTATTAGGAAGGGTTTCCAAATATATTATTACTTATACTTCAGTATAATTCTGTGAGTCTGGTAATTCAAATGAGATAGATAATATTTTGAAAAAAATTTAATATGGGAAATATCTAATTATCTGGACAGGGAATTAAAGAGACAAACATTTTACTGAACACTTACTTTGCGACCAATACCATGCTATATTTCTTATTATTTTTCTACCATAAATCATGTCTTTAAAATTAATTGGTTTCTTCATGGGGATAATCTCAAACTTTTGAGAATTATCAAAATCTTTACTTGATCACTATTTTGGCCCAAGTCTTTCACATATTATTCATTACCTACTCTTCTAGTGTTTGGGAATTTAAAAACTAATTTTAGCTTATAACACTATTACTATCACTTAATCTACTATTCATATATTTTGTATTCCATTTACATTTTAATTCTAAAATTTTTGTCAGTGCAAAATTAGAAAAGAACTGATGCACTTTTCTGGAAGATAAAAGCAAACCCATAATTCTTCCTTCACTTATCCGGATATTTCAATATAAGGGTTTTTATATTCAAAATTATTTAAAAAATGTTTGCCAAATGTGTGATATCATATATTGCAATATTTTTCTTTTCAAAAGTAAACCATATTCCAGAGAAAATTAAGTTACAGAGTAAAGTTCTGAAAAAGATGCTAAAGGCAAAGAAGTTCTACTACAAACAAGCTTTATGGACCAATATTCCCTAAACTTACTTGACCAGAGATCTCATTTTCATGTAGCACAATGTAGGATATTCTAGCATTACTGAGCTTCATAACAGAGAAATAATGCTATGTAATTGGCAGGTATTACATTAAATACACAAGTAGATGATTAAAGATTTACAAATGAACAAAATCTCTAGAAACCTGGCAAAGAGATTCATTGAAGTTAAATAATAAACATCTATATTTAGAGGAAAATGGGACTAAATAGATGAGAGAAATAGTGTAAAGTATGATTTTGCCATGAAAATTTCCTGCTTATCCAGTCTATTGTAAACATGCAAAAAAACAAACAAACAAAAAGCCCACAACATTGCAATCACATTTATGCCACCTTTTTATAACATAATATACATATATTTCCGGTAAACTGGTTTCAAAGAACATACAGGACTGAATCATTTTACACAACCGAAATGCTTATTTTTTTTAAAAGAACAGTTAACAGAATTTTCCGTTCTGTAAAAGCAACACTTCTTTAAATTTTCCCACAGTAGCTATTTATGAATGACTTTGCCACAGTCTATGAAATAATTTTATTACTTTAGGAACCTTAAATGAACCTCCAACTGCCATGGTAAAAGTATTCTGCTAAAATAAGTGGCGATAAGCCGGGTATGTACGCTGCCCAAGGTCACACAAGTGAGTCAGGATTAAAGAAGTGGGAACAGATTTCTTGAGTACTGTCATCTAGTCCTCATCTTTAACTGCTAGCCCTCCCTTTTCACGAATATACCAGCTAAATTATACACCCACCTCCTTCGCATGTGCCAATCGTGGAAAATGGCATAGTGGGGGCAGTTCACAAAATAAAGATATTTCAGGAAAGCATCACATAATTGCCTGGCATTTGAAGGTACTAAGCTTTTAGTATTCTCTTCCTATTCCTCCCACCCTCCACACCATTTCCTGGAACTTTTCAAAAATTCCCTACCTGACATTTATATGTACTAAGCAATGTCACTTCCCCTAAGGAAATAAATATGGTAATTTTATGCTTTCTCTTCAAATCTCCAAAAAATAAAAGTGTTTATCTCAAATAGTGATGTGATTTTAATTTCCAAAAGAATAGGTTGAATATGCTAAAGATATGGTTGCCAAGTTTACCCATTATAAATATATAATCAAAATCATGTTCATTATGCAATAAATTTGCACATTTTAAATACTACATGCTATAATGAGAGCTTGTTCTTAGCTATTACATAATGTGAAAAAAACCCACAGAATTTCCCCTTAACTTCATGGACGAAAAAGCACACTGGATAACAAAAATAATCACAAAACATTTAAATAAGATTATCTTCCTAGCAATCACCATAATATGAACTCATGGGAACTAAGAGAAGCCCCAAAAGGCAAAACTATTATTTTGCTTCTAACACTTCTGTAGCTATTAACTAAAAATAGAATAACCTCTAAATATGAATACTAAGTAACTGCAACAACTTATATTTTACAAAGTGCTGTCAATCTCATTTGATTTTAGAGTATCTTAAATGACAAAAGCCAACTTTTATTTTTGAAGCACCTATTTGACACTATGTACATATTACTGCGATAGGCCCTCTCATTTTATTTAAAGAATTATTATTCTTATACTAAATAGACCCTACTTACGACTTTATTAAATATACTGTAGAAATGTGAGAGCAAAATTTATAATTTTATTAAAATACAAGAACATGTTACTCCATCCAAACAGACAAATCCTGAAGCCTCTCCGCAACAATTCTGCCAGCATTATACAGCACAAGTGAGCAAATGAAATTTCTGGGGAACAGGAAAGAGTATCATCATGGCAATTTATGAACTTGTCACCTCAGAAATGTACTGGAAATATTTCAGAAGAGTGAGATTCAGATTGCAGGAACAATTTTCTCCCAATCTCAGTTAAGTTACTTGCTACATAAAGCATCAGCTTAACATGGAACAGGCGGAAGGTCTAAGTAAAGACATAGCCTTGCTAAGAATAACTGACAGATTAAAACAAAATAGAATAAAACAGCTGATTAACTCACCAAATAGCCTTTTGCTAAAACCCTGCATTCTTCTCTTTGTCTCAGGCTTCTGGCTCCCAAAGACAAATTACATGCTGACAGAATGATGACAAAAGGGCACACTGTGATCTCTTTTCTCTTCTCCCCACTAGAAGAAAACTAAACCACACTGCAGTCTCCAAGAGTAAGTATTCCATGTGAGCATGCTCAGTATCTAATTTAAAAGACTTGGTATTTCCTCTCGGCATGTGATGGCCTACTTCCAAACAAACTCAGACTGCTGCAAACCAGTGGAAGACCACGGGCTGCACAAACTAAACGGAACCGCCAAATGATAATTCATTTGCTTTTAACTTCATGATATTTGTGGTTCATTTAACCTGATGTGACTGGAAATGATTATTTCTAACTTTTATCAAAACAAGTCCCTAGGTTTCAATATGTCATGAACTATGCCAGCATAAATAGCCCTAAATGCTGGAATGATTTGGAAGTGGGTTTTTTGTTGTTGTTTTGGCAGACAAGGGGGGGAAGGGGGGAGAAGGGTAGGAATGGGGTGGGGGTGGTTGTAATTTTTGACTGATTTGGGAAAATAAAGCTTGGAGATTGCATTTTTTTTCACTCCTTACCTTGTCTAAGATTGCACTTTAAAAGCTGTTTTCTAAATCCACTAATCCAAGCCCAGGAGAGCCTGCCACTGGCTGAGTGGAGCTGACCCTCCACCTTTAAACAAGCACATATGCTAATTTCCACTTTTACCTTTTCCACAACCCTTCCTGGTCCGTTCCATCACTTCCCTATTGTAAACCACAGACACAGACACACACTGAATGCTGGACGCCTGGGAAAGTGAGAAGGCACAGGAAATAGGGACACAAAGTCCATGGCAGCAGCTAAGATCAGGCACTTCATAGATGCTGAGACAGAAATCATTAAAAGGTTCAAGAGGTCATAAAAATAAAATATTAAAGGAATAAAGAAAATCACAAAGAACTATTTGTGGAATCATATCTATTTCTAACTCCTTTTCAGAAAAAAAAAGTGTTACATTCAAAGACGGCTACCAACACACCAACATTTTCTTTAGCATTCTACCAAAGTAACTCATTCTGATCAGGTTTAATTACAAGGTCTGTGAGTACTGCAGACTACATAGCATCCAATATCTAAAGAAAAAGCCCAGGAAAAGAAAGAAGACAAAATAAAAGCAAACATCAGGAGACCCAGCAAAGTGTCGATATATGTACATACGGTTAAGTCTAAGTAAGGACTGTACGTGTTAGGGCGGGGTTCCTTGGAGTATGGTACCTAAAGTACTCAGAGTGCATGATCCTTGAATGAGAAAGTGACAGCTCTTCAGTAAAGACAGAACAAAACCTGATCCCAACCAGCGAAGATGAGGCAAGAGTACCTACAACCAAAATAAGGGTATTATGGCAAGAGAGGCGCTTTAGGGCTCTGGAGAGTGTAGAGGGAAGAGATGAAAGCTTCTCTTGTGAGGAATTAGGGAGGTTTTTATGGGCAGATGACCTTTCTAAACTGCCAAGGCTCAGGACCATTAAAGGGGAGGGAGGGAAGAGGAAAGAGACAAGCCAAAGGCTGTCTGAGGATGCGGAACCTGATGGAGAGAACGTGTGGCACTGGAGATATGAGCACTGGGAAGGGAAGGCTGTTGATACTGGGAAAAGGGAAAAGGGAAACAAGAAGCTAATTATTCTGGAATGGAATCGGACAAGCAGGGGCAAGAAGCTTTCTCCACCCTAGAAAAAGGAAGAGTTAGAATCATGTCTTAGGGCCATGAGCAGAGTGACAGACTCAACTCTTAAGACAGACAGACAGATACAAAAATATTCTGGAAGATGAATGTCCCTATTAGGTAAAAGAGACTAACTTCAGCCATATCTACTTTTCAAATTCACATTCTTGAGTTCCTCCATATCACTAAATTGCTCTTAACCTCAATTTCCCCTCTCTCCTATATATTCAATTTAAGCATTCGGATTTAAAATTGCACTTACACGTATCTGTTGATGTTAATTTGAGGTTGTTTTTACCTTTTTTCCCCCTTTCATCTTTACCTCCCATCACTCTCCTCCTTTTATTTACTGGCTTGCCCTTTTCCGGTCAGCAAAAACTGGTAAAGTGATTCCCTAATACCATTCTGATATGAATGAATAAATTTTAAAAAATGCAGCCAAAGATACAGCCTATTTCTATGACCCCTGAGTACCCTGATGAGTTTACACAGCTCTAGAGCACCCACTGCAGGCACACACACGAGTGTGGGTGGCTCCCTCTATGACCCGGTACCTGGCATGCATTCCTTCCATGATCCGTGTGAATGATCCGTCAGACTTACTTTGCAGTTTGTTTTATTTTTTTCCCATAGGGTCACACCAGAATCACTTGGGTAGCCGGGGGTGGGGAGGGGGATATATATGCTCAGGGTCCAGAAACCTTTCAATCTGACCTCTCAGACTGGGGCCAGTCATCTTAGAAAAGATTCCTAGATGACTCTGAGGTTCCCCTGGTTAAGAGCCACTGCTCTAGGTGCTCACTAGTTTACAGGGTGTCACAGGGTGACAAGGACACGAACAAATAATTGAGAGACAATGTTAGAGAACTGCAAAGGAAGTACAGCGAATATTCAATAATTTTGCTTGGGGGTGCACCAGAGATCAGAAAATATTTGAGCAGGATTGGAAGAAGGAACAAAATGTCCAGGTACAAGAGGGGGAGGAATGGATACTTTAATAAGAGGAAACAAAGAACCAATGCAGAGAAGGCATAAAGCCAGAGCAAGGACATGATGTGCTGGGTGCACTTCCAGGGTGGCTAGGGAAGGGGGCAGCCAAGTCGAAAGAGGCATGTGGGGAGCACGTGCAGTTCATGAAAGGCCTTTAAAGTAATCCTGGAGTTTGGTGCGCTAATGATTGAATGAATTTATCCTCACAAGCATTTCAGAGACACTAAATATTTTGAAATAGTGTAATGACATGGTCCTATTTATGCTTTTAAATGCTGATGAGGGAACGAAGGTGGCCAAAGCGGGTTTGGTTCCCAGTGCCTCCTAAAAAAAAAAAGAAACAGAGGACAGACACAGCAAGAGCGGGTGGGGAGAGATAAATAAATAAATGCTGGTGGCAGTTTGTAGAAAACGGAAGGGAAGCAGGGAGATTGACAGCTGGGTGGCTGATTAGTAGTAGGGGATCTAGATGGAGACTCCGGGGAGATTTTAGGTAGTATACTGAAGGAAGGACTGGAGAGGAAATAAGGAATTTGAGAGATTTTAAAAGACAATAGGATATGGTGCTGGACTGGATACAGGGGTCAAACAGATGGAAAAGCAAAGAACATCTACAAGGATCCTGCTTGGGGCAACTGGATGGGACTACTGATGCAAAGGGTGGTTATCCAGGTTGCATTTAAAGGAGAGTGGGCTCACCAGGGGAGAGGGGACAAGCAGGGAAAACCAGCTCGGTTTCAAATAGGTGGCAGTGAGAGTTCTGACAGCCACTTGGAAATATCTAGCGCAGATAGAAGGAAATATGCATCTAGGGTTCAAGAAAGAGATACAAATCTACAAAAGAAGAAGAGAAGTCAGATAAAGAGCCCAAGAAAGAGATCAGAAAAGACAGAACCACCCCCATCCATCAAGCATGATATTCAGGAACCCAGGTAAGGAAACATCAAGGCAAGAGGTCAAACTGTCAAGGACAGAAAGGTCAAGGAGACCAATGACTGAAAAAGGCCGGTGGACTCACCCACTGGATGCTGTCACAAACCACGTGAAAATCACAACAGCACTGTGAGGTCAGAAAATCAGCTTAGAAGGCTGAGGAGTGCCTGAGCCCCAAGGAAAGACTCAACAAGCATGTGTCTAGTGCTTCCTTTTGCCAGGCCTTATGCTAACGTCCTTCACTGACTGCATCATTTACCCGCAAAACAACACTGTGATAACTTTGCTAAGAATCTCAAATAAAGATGAGAAAAGGGAGGCACTTTGATTCTCTTTGTGTCTTAACCACCATAATCACTTCACTATACTGCCTCTCAACCATTAGTGTAAGATTCTCTCTCTCTCTCTCTTTTTAAAGTATGGCAATAAATAACTTAACTATAGACCGTCTTAAATATAGCATTTCAACTTAATATTCACAACTTCCCTTAAGGCAACAGACACCATCATTATTCTCCCTATTTTACAAATCTGGAGACTGAGGCTCAGAGGTCACACAGATAAGTGAGCTGAGTTAGAATTCGAATCCAGGCTTTTGAACTCCAAAACCCATGGCATAAATGAGAGAAAGAGGAGGAGGCAGAAGAACCGAGAAGGGTTTTCAATACCTATGGAAAGGTGGAGAGGCGGGTGAAGGAACGGATAACTGCCAAGGGAAGCACCTGTAGAAAGGCAAGGGGACTAACTTGTTTTTTTTTTTCTGTTTTGCTAATTGTTTTATAACCACAACAAACTAGTATAGAGAATGCCCTGTACAAAACAATCCAATAAAGGTTCAGAGATCGAGGTGTTCCCTTAGCAAGGCTGAGGAGTTCAGTCTGGTATTTGGAGTTTAGGCTGCAGGCCTTGTTTTTGGATGGATCACTGGGTGGGTGTCACAGTCCGTGCTTTAACCAGATTTGAACAGAAGAATGCCCCCTGGCCCAGATAGAAGTAGATGAAGTGCTTGGTTTCATGTGTCACAAAACTACCAGAGTTCCTCCCCACAATGCAGTGCCAGGTAGGGTTGTACTTCTTGTCAAACTCCTTCTTGACATGGGCCGCAATGCCCTTCTCTATGTTTCTCCAGCGCCTGAGTAGGGCACTCCATCGAGTCCTTTTGCATCTCCTCCGACATGTCCGCATTTTTATCACGGCCTTTCAGTTGCACATGTTTACCGAGGAACAGGGGTGGCTGACTGCAAAGGTCTCCTGGGGGAAGGACTAGCGGGGCTTAGGCCTGGCGAGAGATGCCATCGTCGCTACCGAGCCATGATGCATCTCGCAAGTTACATTTTGATAAGGCAGCTGCTAGGTGGGAGCTACTAGCTGACTTCTGATGTGGCTCAGTGGTTGAGTGCTGACCTCCCTTATATGAGGTCTGGGGCTCAATCCCTAGTCCTGGTACCTCAAAAAAAGAAAAAAAAAATACAGCCCACTCCCATGTACCCATCACCAACATTCAACTTTTTTCCAGTCTTATTTCATCTATTCCCCCTGCAGTTACAAGGTCCTAATTTCCAACTCTGATTTTTTTTCTTAGATTGCCAAAACGTGCATAAACACTCAAGAAACTTTTGCTTGTTAGATTTGTTGGGCACATAAAGGTTTTGCACAAATCAGATGTATTCATTTTTTTTTCTTATTTTTTTTAACTTTATTTGTACATTTAATAATTGAAAATATAATTAAAAACTAAAAAGTAAACACGGATGAATAAATATATATATTTCTCCATTAAATGTAATGGATACATATAAAAAAAATTTTTTTTTTATCAAACAATATGTTACACAATATATTTGGTTCATAGTAATGCATTCATACAGTATTTGTCCTTTTGTGTCTGGCTTGCTTCACTCAGCATAATGTCCTCCAGATTCATCCATGTTGCCATATGCTTTACGACTTCATTTCTTCTTACAGCTGCATAATATTCCATCGTGTGAATAGACCACAGTTTGTTTATCCATTC
>JAQZBX010054603.1:0-18605 GCA_029593785.1 Cabassous unicinctus
ATAAGCTGAGAACTGAATTTTTGGGCATAAAGAATCCAGAGACTAATTTTGGAAATTACAAGCCTCCAGAAAACAAGTCCCCAGAATATAATGCCCCATTTGAACAATTAACTAAACCTGGAACTTGTAAGTCAGGATTGAAAATGCAGTTATCCAGGAAAAGATTTGTGGAAAATTTTACTGTCTGTTGGCTTGGACCCCTGCTTCCTGCATGCTAAACCAACAAGCTTTTTGAGAGATCAGTATGAATGAAACCATTGTCAGCCTGGAATAAAATGGACAGGGAGGGGAGAGATGGAAGGAAAACAGCTTTAAGAAGAAAACCATGGAAGATGAGATCTGGAATTAAGACATCTCCTTGGGCCAAGAGAAGGACCCCACCCATATGTATGGAAAGGGTGCACATGCCCCAGAATTTGAAGAGGGTGGGTGTTCCAGCCTGCTGTTCAGGGAGATTTTGGCCACCACAGGCTACAGAGAGGGTGGGGCATATTCACCATAGGTTGTGGAGAGTTAGGTCACCACCCCACTACTCAGAGGGGGTTGGGCCTAGTTCCCATAGATTAGGGAGGGCCAGGTCACCACCTTACTGTTCTAAGGGAGTTGGGCCTGTGTGCCAGAGATTAGGAAGAATGTTGCCACCACCTCACTGCATTAGGGCATTGAGACTGTACCCAGAGATTGGGGAAAGTGTGGCCATCACCCAGTGTTCTTGGAGGGTGAGGACTGGAGTTGGTCACCACCCAAGTGCTTGATGAGGGTGGAAACAAGAAAATGGCCATTGGGAAAGCCTGTGAAAAGTGTGGGCCCCCATGAGGCCCTAAGGAGAAGAAACTATAGTTTTAAGGTTTACTCTCAGACTTTGAAACCTAATGGTGTATGTCCTGTAGGTTTTCAGAACTATTGGGGACCTGTGACACATGTTTCTCTCCCAAATTCTCCTTATGGTAATGCAAATATTTATCCAATGCCAGTGCCTTTTGTATTTTGGAAGCAGATAACTTCTTTTGTAAGTTTCACAGGTCTACTTTGCCCCAAGACAAACTGTATTCCTATAACTGATTTTGATTTGATTTTGTACTTAGCATTGCTACTAAAACAATTTAAGGTTTTTGGAATATTGTAATGTCTTTTTGGGATACAGATGGTGGAGTGTGGCAATTTGAGATTATTTTATGAATCCAAAAAAGGAGAGATTATGTTTTTGAACTAATCTATTCCTCTTGATGTCATACCCTTTTATTGTACTAAATTGACCTGGGGGCCTTTGATTACGTTACCTGTTAAGATTAGAGATTTTTTGTTTGACTGTGCCAGTAAGGCATGACTCAGGTTGAGTTCTCACCCCTTTGCTGGGTCTGATATAAAAAAGACACTCATTCAAGGAGACACAGGGGGAAGAGAGAACTCTTTCATTTTTTGATTCTGCCATGTGACAGAAAGGAGAAAACTCAAACAGTTAAATCCCCGGGGATAGATGAACCACTTTGCCTGACAGCTTACAGCTGACCTTGGGAAGAGAGCCAAGACTGATTTAGGAAGCCCTGAGAGACAAGCCTTATGCCAGCCTGCAGCTGGTATCAGGAAGAAGTGGAGCTTCAAGAGGACAAGGAAGCCCAGAGAGGAAGGCAGAGACCAGCCAGAGATTGGTGACCATCTTGCTTCAACATGTAGCAGCTGACTTTGGTGAGGAAGCAGCCTTGAGTTGGACTTTTTATAGCCTTGTAATTGTAAGCTTTAACCCCAAATAAATACTCTTTATAAAAGCCAACAGATTTCTGGTACTTTGCATTGGCAGCCCTTTGGCAGACTAAAACACATTTCTCTGCTGTCAATTCAAATGCTGTTGAAATAAAGTATATGATTTTATTTGTAGTGAAAAACATAAAAAACATTTAGCTACATTTAAATTAATTTTAATTCTATAATAATCATCATTCTCAATTTTATCCTTTTTGATCATTACAGAAAATAAGTTATGAATTAATTATATGATATTTTATAATAATTGATTATTTACTTCAAAGGTCAATCTATTTTTGAGCCCTGTCTTGCCTTTATATTTGAGAAATGGATGTAACAAGTTTATTCCTTCAACTCCTATAACATTTCTGTGAGCTAGTGTAAGTATTACTGAAAAATACTGTGGACGGCTAATTTTTCATGATCTTTGCCCTTACAAAAACTTGAAGAATGAGATAATTACACCATTGAAGGCTGGCAATGTAAATTAATCTGGATAGTGATTAGTCAGGTGCCTTTAAATAGAAAGAACAATGGAATGAGCATATATTTTTTGCACTAATAACATCTTTAGAAACAATTATTTCAGTAGTGCTAGCTACTAGTTCATTCCTTATGAACTACAGAATCATCATTCAATTTTTCCACTATATATATCCGAACTCATTCAATGTTTGCACTTAGAGGGAATTAATTATGCTAAAATTAATAAGCAAACACCTTTTTCAGCATTGCATTTGCTATAAGAGCTGAAAATACATATGTAAAAATCAACAAAACTGTAACATGAACTTTGTGTGGTTCATTACATTGACCTAGTTAGGAAATCCAAGAAGGTATGTTTCAAACAGATTTTACTGCTCACTAAATGAGGTCTCAAAATCTCTTTTTACCTCATATTGTCCAAAATACAATAGATAAAGGCCTTAGCAAATAATCATAATTCTATTTTCATTCACTAAATTAATATAGCATTTCTCCTAAGTTGAATACATTGTATTAGGGTCCATAAAATACATGGTTTTTATTCTAAAAAAAAAAAAAAAAAGCTATTTTAAAAGAGATGACCATCACATTTTGTATAGAAATATTCCTCCTTATCAGAAGACAAATACCCCTTCATATTCCATAAAAACACAAATCAATTTCATATTGCTGGACAGAGCTCATTGTATTAGTCATCTATTACTGTTGTAACAAATTACCCACAAACTTGGTGGACTAAAAAACAAGACAAATTTATTATTTTATATTAATCTTACTTTATGTTCCAGATGCAGAATTGTCACAGTCAACCAAGGAGAAGACTGTTTCTGAAAGAAGTAAATGATCAATGGGTGTATACATTTTTTTATTAGTGAGGATGTCTTTTGCTGTGCACAATTTTTAGCAAGAGAGTTGTGGAGTGAGATAAGAAGTTTTAATACAATTTGAGAAGAGAAAAGCAGCCTCTGATAGCCAGCCCCAGTGTTGCTATGAGCTGGCCTGGCACTCCCAGCTAACCAAAATGTTCTCCTGTTAAATATAAACAAATTTCATAGAACAGCAACTTTAGACAAGGTCTATCTTTGACAATGATAGAGCAAGACAAAAACAAGACTGGTCTATTATCATGTCTGAAGACAGACAGAATCAGTACATTGCCCAAGCTACAGAAATGACCAAACAACCCCTTATCCTTGCTAAAACGAGCGGCTACTGCTTACCAATTGATAGTAGCCTTGCTCAATTCCTACCACTCTCTAAATAAGAATTAAGATACCCAATCATAGAATACCCTTGCTTCTTAGTGCCATCTGATTCAGAGAAAATTCCTGCTTCTTTGACTCCTCCTCCCAAATCTTATGTCACAATAAGCCCTGTAATGACCTTACTGAGACACTTCATGGTTGTTCCTGCTGGGTATCCCCACTCATAAGGAGTCAAGAACCCAACTTGTTCTACCACAGGTGTTTTGCTGGTGGTATTTGGCTGCAAAACCTCAACTTCCGCCATGGAGCTGTGCAAGAGTTTGATGATTTATAGGAGCATAAAAAACAAACTTATGATGTATGTTTTTAAATAAAATTTATAAATATCTTTCCTCCATCATTTTCAGTTTATTTGGGGGTAGATAGATGATTAGATAGATGATTAATAGATAGACAATATATTACCTGTGTTAGGAATATAATATTACCATCAAAATTATTTTTTCTGTGATTTTGACTCTTTGAACTAACAGTATTTAGCATTAGGCAATGGAATATTTCCATAACTAGATTTATAATATCTGCCACAACACGTTTTCATCACTAATTTTTCTGCACTAGCTGTATCTTAATTGTGTTCTTATTTTTATGTATTGAGTGACTTCAATTAAGCATATTTAGGCATACATATTTGTTAGCCTTTGATAATGTAATTAAGTTTTTTTGCCTAGGAATTTTTTCCAACTTCACATTGCGTTAATCAAAATGATATTGATTTGCTTAGATGATGTCTGGCATTCAAAATGTTCTTGCACAACAGTGAAAGACATTTTGAGTTTTACAGAGGTGCTGTGGAGAAAGACAATTTTGTTTTACTGATAAGAGTTCCCAAGGACAAAGCCACGCACTACTCATCTGCTCAGCTAAGATGCACAAAAGTTTATGTCAGGTCTAGAAACCTTATTTGATGCTTTTTATTAAAGGATTTCACTTCAGTATAACCCAGAAAAATACATATAATAGTTTTCCTACCTTAATAAATTCTGAAAAGCAAACAATATTAGTGTACTTTGTTCATTTCAAAGGAAAGTTCTAATGATGAGAGATGGGTAAGGAAAATGCATGCATGCATAAGATAACTTGATAGTAGAAAGGATATATTTGGGTTATTTACCTTCTCTTCCATCAAGCATTATGAGATTTTAGAGAGCAGGGACAAGCTTCACTTACCTATCAATAGCACAGTACATTTATTTCAAATAGTGAATTCAAGAAACAGAATGACCTGCACAACTAATGAAAAGTGGATAAGGTTTTCTATCCATATTAAGATTCTGTTACCATCAAATAATAACTATTCTCTTTGTGGACTCTAAAACTAAGATATTCATTAAGCCATATTAATTCTAAGTTATAATATCTGCATATTTATGTCTACTTTTCCATTTTTTCTCTTTATCTACAGAAGGTAGCACTTCACAAATTAAAGACCAACAGAGTGAGAAGGGGAAGACAATATATTTTTCAAACAATGGCCATTGTGACTGAATTTTGGGATGCCAAATTCATCTTTCTGGTAATTACATTGGATCTGTTATCAATTGTGTGAACTTTTGAATTCAATGAATCTTTATTCGGTTCACTATCCTCAGTTATAAGATGGGAATAAAAATATGCGTAGCATTTATTGTTGGATAGTATGGAGAAATATCTTATGAGATAAAATATTATATAATATTAAATGTTTTAGAAACAAGCAAATATTTTAACACTAATTTTTTTTCAATTTTTTGTTGCTTTTCTAATGAAAATGTTGGATGCTTCAAACATTTCCTTGTAACCTGTAACAACAAATGTATGTTGATAGATTTTTCACAACACCCCATGAGAAGATTCTTTAAAGTGAAAAATAAATCTAATCTTATAGAACTTTCATAGAAACTGCATATTACCCATTTCCAAGGTTTATTAGCACATAAATCATGCTCCAGAGTGAGATGTGAGTTGTTTCTACATTGGCAGAAAATTAAATATATTTTTGCATTAATAATTATTAGATTAGTGAATCAAATATGGCATTCTTTATTTCATGAGGGAAAAGAGAATGATTCAAGTAGCCTATGGAATTTATACAGTGCACAAGGATAGTTTCAAGAGTGTGAAATACAAGATAGATTGCTGTCAGATACCTTAGAATTGAGGAGATTTGAAATTTGAATGAGGAAAATGCATCATTTCCTAATGCTCTTTGAAGAGGGAATAATCTAGCCTTATTCAACTTTCATTTGGCCAAGGCATTTAAAAAGGAATATATGAAATTTTAAGTCAAAAAATATTCATGCTTTGGTCAAGTTTTTTTGCCTAAAAGCTTAAGAAAAGAATTAATCTTTTATTCCTAAGAAGTGGGTGTGTAGAGAACAGATTGAAGTTATCCAAAACCAAACCTTGATAGGATATGTTCTCAGGTTAACTAAAATTCTTAAAACTAAAAATAAATTAATAAATAAAATATTTTAGTGATTTCTCCTAATATCCAGGAATGAAACAAAAAATACTTTGTTTAGTGAAACAAATACTATGCAGAGAATTCCTAAGACTGTTGCTGGACCTGTGAACATTTACTGATAATGTGATAAAATAGATACACGACTGTGGAAAATACGGGGTTTGGTTTTTTCCCCCTTCTTTAGAAGTCCAACTGCATGAATATTCATATACATATATGCAAAATAAAAAATAATACAAAGATTCATTCATTTTGTATAAACTGCTTACTAAGCCTAACACACATAGTTAAAGATTGCCATAAAAGAAAAGCAAGATTATGAAAATTAAATCATACTAACTTGAGGTAGTCAGTCAAAATAAAGACTGTATATATTTTATTTCTTGGGGATATTAAGTTTGCCTCACCCAACACTATAATTTGTGGGGTAAACAATTTTTATTCTTAAGTATTATTAATATGTAGTAAGTCATCAACTAAAATTATCACCTTTTTTTCTTGGCTTTTTATTTTTGCACAGTTTTGTCTTTGAAAAAACTGTTTATTTTTCCCTTGGTTAATCTTTAATATTTATAGAGAGACTGAAATTGTACTTCTAATTTTTTTCACTCAACTATATCATGAATCACCAAAATATGGAAATAAATCATAAATATATGCATATATATTTCTTAAAGCAGTTATTCCATTAAAAACCCCCTAGAATATATATCTAAAAATATTATTTAGAATTAAGAAGGCAAACAATTAATAAAAATATTTTTTTTAATTTACCTTGTATTCAATTATTTAGATAGCTCCTTGGCAGAAGAGGCCTCCTGAAATATCAAAGCTACTAATTTTAATAAAATACACTCAAAATTTATGTTTCTAAATGTGTGAAGATACAGCATTCTCATTTCTTCTTTTCCATTCTGCAAGCAAATTTTCATATTGTAAAGCCCACACATGCATACTTGTATATTTATTTGTTTATTTATGTCACATCAAATGGAGGTAAGATAAGAGTTCTACATAAAATACTCCTAAAAATTGTTGGCCTTTTTAAACCTTCATAGCATTCCTAGGTAAAGAAAATTTAAGGACTTGGTACAATATTTTGTATATTATAAAACCCAAATCTAATATAGAGATTAAATCATAAGGTAATTATACACATTGTCTTAATGCCCCTGATCAAGGCTGTGAAGTAGTTTAGTACCACCATGAACTAAATGGTAAAAGGAAAGGCTACCTGTTATTCCAAATGGATTTGAGCTCTTATAATTCATTTTTCTATTTGACATATGGAAATAAAGCAAATATAGGTTTCCCTTCAAATTACTAGAATCTAAAGAATGTATTCTTTGTTGATACTACCTTTATTTTTTTTTTTTTATTCTATCCTTTTCTAAGTGTGAAAGGCTCCCTTGCTCTTTTTCTTTTGCTTTGTCCTTGATTATTGAATTGGTTAGAGATAAAGAAGGAAGTTTTGAAAATTTGACAAAGAAGTTCTCACAGCCTGGATCTACTACTGAGGAAATTGTAGAGTTGGGCAGTTCACTCACTATATCTGTGCTGAAATTTTAATATCTGTAGAAAGGGGATAGTAATTAGGCTTACTTTGTAAAAAATTTTAAAATATTAAATAAAATATATGTGAAAATATTTAGCACATTGCCATGATAAATATTTATGTCAGCATTATTACAATTATTAGTGTTACTATTATTACTACTACCATTACTTTTCAAAGAATTTAGAGGATAAATTATTTCCATACCCCATAATCACCACAAACTTGATTTATCCCAAATTAAACTTAATTATCCCCCAACAAACACCTATCTTTCAAACTCCAATATTTCTGTCTTTGAACCTACATATTCCCAGTTACTCAAGTTTAATGTTTTAGTGACATTTATGTAAATCCTCATTGTAATTTATGTTTTTATTTTTACCAATGTTATATATACATATACTTTAAAAAGTTAAACAGATTAAAATTTTAAAAAGTTACCCACTCCTCTTTCATACCTATTCCCTAAAAGCAACTATTAAAATATTTTAATAATATATCTTGGAATTTTCTTCTAATGTCTGAACACTATGCTTCAGTACTGTCTCTAATTTTTCAGATTCAGAATTTCCTCTTCACTTTCTGACATGGGAGATGAAGTTTAATTCTATTTCATTATCTTACTACACTTCCCCCAGCAAATACAGACATACACAGACCTCCTACCTTTCTACCCACTCAATATGATCTTGCCCAAGTTTTTAATTTTCTCTCATTATGTTCACAATTCCAATATTTTAATGATTTCATCTTCTCAGATACGTGTCTATCCTGTTAATTTTCTCATCAGATTTGTTTGGTCTCTAGGCTTAAAGATTGAGTCATCCTAAGGTCTTCACTCTCACCACCATCTTGGGCTGTTCTTTTACTTTTTTCATGTGTTAGGTCCTTTGTTTCCTGTATCCCATGTTGTCTTCCCTCTTGGTATATTCCCTGGCTTGGGTGGTACCTCTACTAATTGCTAGTGAGCAGGGGTACAGAGACGTAAGTTTAAGACCCTGGATATCTGAATTTATCTTCATATTACTTTCATATTTAATTAGTTTATTCAGTGTATAAATCCATATTGAAATCATTTTTTTTCATAATTTCTAAGTGCTGCTCTAGTTTCTTCTAGTTTCCAGCATTTTGATTCATAACGCTTTGTACCTAATTTGTTCTTATTTTATGCTTTGAAAGCTTGTTAGATCTTTTCACTAATATTCTGAAATTTCAGCCAAATATGCCTTTGGACTGTTTCTAATTTCATTGTGTTGAGCATTATTATGGGTTGAACTGTGCCCCCCCAAAAAAGATATGTTGAAGTTCTAATCCCCAGTATCTCAAAATGTGGCCTTTTTTGGAAATACGTAATTTAGTTAAATTGAGGTAATACTGGAGAAGGGTGTGTCCCTTAATCCAATATGACTGGAGTCCTTATAAGAAGAGAAGAGACACAGAGACAGACAAACAGGGGAGGAGTTCATGTGACGATGGAGACAGAGATTGGAGAGATGCATCTACAAGCAAAAAGCACCAAAGATTTCCAGGAATGACCAGAAGCTAAAAGAGGCAGGAAGTATTATTCACTAGAGTCTTCAGAGTGCTCATGTAACTGCTGACACTTGACTTTGGACTTCTAACCCCCAGAACTGTGAGAGAATAGATTTCTGGTGGTTTAAGCCACCTAGTTTGTGGTGCCTTGTTACAGTAGCCTTTGGAAAGTAATATAGGCACTCAGTTGTCTCTTTCAATATGGAAACCTATATTCTTCAGGTATAGAGAATTTTCCAGATTTGTCATTAATGGCTTCCTCCTTTCTATTTATTTTGTTCTCTCTCTCTGCAATATCCATTATTTGGATATGGAAATAGAACGAAATATTATATCTTTTAGTTTTTAGTACCCATTATGTAGCAAGGAATTTTTCCTTACCAAAGAGAGGTCTGGGTTTTGTCCTAGTTCCTGGAAGTTAATCTATAAATCCATGGAGTGTCGATTATTTATGGTGGGCCCCAAAGACCAAACCCAATAGTTTATGCTAAGGAGGTGACTCAGTTTGGGGCCAGCCACACCACATAATCTTAGGGGCTTCTCAGTAAGAAAACCAAAAAGTAAGGGGTTGGGGAGGCGCTGGAGTTTGAGTTCAACAATGTGGGCATTTAATCAATCAATTGTGCCTACTTAATGACTGCTCAATAAAAATCTGTGAACAGAAACTTGGGTGATCTTATCACTTTGGTAATGTTCCATTCATAGTGTCCCACATTGATGGGGAAATGGTAATGCATCTTGAGGACTATAGAAGCTTTGCATTTGGAAACTTCCCAGTTTCTGCTCTATGTGTATATTCTCTTGATTTTAATATATCTCTTGTCCTTGAAATAAATGCAACTTAGAATATAACAAGTTTCAGTGAGTTCTGTGATTCTTACTAGAGAATTATTAAACCTATTTTGTAGTCAGTGATCAGAAGTTGGGTGGTCTTGTGTGGATTCTTCTGTCTACTTTTGTAGGTGGAGCCTACCTAACACCTTCTAGTTGGAGTTAGAAGTCTTGGGTAGACTTGGCAGTGCAGAGGACTGTGCTCTTAACCTTGCAGTTTGGCTAACTACAGGTATACATATTCTTCTTTCTGGGAGATTTCTTCATTTTATTTACTAAACCTTATTGGATTTTTCTAGTTTCTACCATTATAGATCTAATTTTGAAGAGCTCCTTTATGTGCTCTGAATATTCTTTTACAATAGCATCCTATTATTGTCAGGGATATAATAAATTTTCTTTCAAAGAATGTTATATATTTCATATATCTCTAAACTCTGTTTCTTCCTAGCTGTCTTTTGTGGTGGTGGTTTGTTTTACTCTTTGCCTTTCGTATTAGAAAATTCTCTCAAATATCTGCTGGTTCTTTGCTGTCTGCTCATATTTTGAGAAAGAGGCACTGAAAAGTGGATTGGAAATTCTGTGCCCATGAGTCAGGCTTGTAAAGTTTGTGGTTCACAATGTGGTAATGTGACTGAGCTATGCCATTGAGACACAACGACTTAAGTATTTTCAGGTGTTTCCTCTTGAGCTCCTTAGATTCTCCAGAAAAGGATTTTCCACTCTCTTGCCTTAGGGTACAGTTCTGGCTACCAACATTCTGTACCCTAAGGGGAGAAGACCAAGGAAATCAACTTTTATAATGCAAAGTATCACTTAGCCCCCACCCCCTTATTTTAGGATAGTACCCTTGTAGTCAATGATGTTTGGTTTTTCCTAGATCAGGGACCCTCTTGTTAAATCTTTTCTACTGTGATTCTCCTCTTTCCCCAAATTGGAAATTAGTGGAGTGCCACCTGCATAAAGCTATAAAATCAACATTTAAAAGGTGTAAATAGACAAAAACACCTGCATTAATCTCATTTAGGTGTGCCCACATAGATAAATAGTGCTATTGGTATAGACGTTAATTGTGTCTAAGCATAAAATTTTAACATGTCTAGTTCATGGGGGTAATAATTTTTTATGGAACACCAATAATTAGCTTCTGGTTATGATCTGAATTCTCATGTAAATAGACAAAAATAAGCAAATGTTCTTATGATAATAACCTGGTTATAGTTTTTAATCCATAAACAGTTATATTGATCATTTTAAATTAATAAATTGACCTTGTGTTGTCTACTTCTATTTTGCAGGAACTTTAGTTACCGGAGACTATCTCTTGGGTCCTGATTACCATGGGAAATGGCAGAAATGATTTTCTTTGCCTATCAAAAGACAGTCCAAATCCAGTCAAATTTCCAAAGGTATTTCCAAATGTAGCCCAGATAATACACATTTCTACAACTGATATTAAAGTATCTTTCTTATATATACAACTTTGGACATGTCATTACCATAGTTAAAATAAACTGTACTGGCTACTCATTGCCCATCAAATGAATAGCAAGAATATTTTCTACACAGTTTAGCAGCTAACTTCCATTAGATCATATGCTGAAAAGATTAATTGATAGTTAAGAAGTATGTACTATATATTTACACTGTGCTGAAGGGTTATCAATAAACACGTGAGACACAAGATATTTGGTTTCAATGAGTGCACAACCTAGTTGGGAAGTAAAAAAAGTAATTACATTTAAATCAAATAGAGAACTCTTATGTAATAGAGTTCAAGGAAGTTGGAGACGTTTTCACAGAATATTGAGAACCTAAATGTTGAAGGGATATATAGTAGATGGTTACATGCCAGACCAACAGAAAACATTACAGTTAAGAATATGTGCAAAAGCAAAGGTTCAGAGGTAAAAATAAGCACAATGCTAGGAACAGAGAGATAACTGGCCTTCTATAATAAATAGTGGAGAGTGGGCTAATAATTAGTAGTCATGGGGTTGTGTAATTTAGATAAAGCCAAATTGAAAAGCAGACCAAGTTAGGCTTCATATTGAGATAATACTATTTGCATGTTTTGCATGAAGAAAATATGCATGAAAATGATATAATGAAAATGATGTTTAAGCAATATTGCTCTAATAGCCAGTGAAGAACAGGTAAGAAAGAAATGGTTGACAAAGTATTGAAGAGAGAGGGAAGGAAATGCTTGTATAATAAGAGTGTCTGTAGTTCTGCATGGAACCTCAGGTCCCATCATCACAACATTCACCTTGTTATACTTTATTAGTGTGGTACCTTTGTTACAATTGATGAAACAATAGTATTGTAATTCTACCATTAAATAGAGTCCATAGATTACATTAGGGTTTAGTTTGTGTTGTACAGTTCTGTGTTTCTAAAAATTTTTATTCTGGTAACATTTGACAACCTAAAATTTCCCCTATAATTACATTCTAAAATGCTATAATTACATTCACAATGTCTTGCTATTATCACCACCATCAATTACCAAAACTTTTCCATCAGCCCAAACAGAAATTTTGTACCAATTAAACATTGATTCTCCATTCCTGACCCCTATCCCAGACCCTGGTAACCTGTATTTTAGTTTCTGACTCTATGGATTTGCATATTCTTATTATTTCATATAAGTGCCATCATATAATAGTTTCCTTTGTGTCTGGCCAATTTTATTCAACATGATGTCTTCAATCTTCATCCATGCTTAAGCATGTATATTAACTTCTTTCCTTTTTATGGCAGAATAATATTCCACTATATGTATATACCTCATTTTGTTTATCCATTCAACTGTTGATGGACACTTCAGTGGCTTCTGTATTTTGGCAATTCTGGGTCCATTTCTTACATTTACTTTTACCTACCTTCTCATCGCCATTTACTGGTCTTATTGTTCATTATTCTAGTTTTATCTTTATCTTGTAATTTAGATTTGATACTGTCTAACTATGGGCTCATCTTGATATTTATAGTTCCCTCCCTAGTAAAGCTGCATTCTTTACTCACTTTTATTAGAATAAGGATCCTCCTATCCCAGTGCCACCCTTTCAGGAAGAACTTATATGGTTCAAGTCAACTCTTAAAGTGTGGAAATTACCAAATCAAGTGACATGAAAGAAATATATTTCCTAATCTCAAGTTTATTTAGAAATCATCATAGAAAAGAACCTTTCTCCTGAACTTTCAAATGTAAATTATGAAACACTATGAATCTTAACATTTGTGAAGAGACACAGAACAAAAATAAATCTTAAAAATGATGTCACATTCAAAAGAAGAAAACATTTATTTTACTAGGCAGGAAAAAAATCTGAAAATGAAGATATATAATTATATTGCAAAAGATAACACTAAAATTAATTGGCTTTACTGAAAAAAACAATGAAAAATTTAGAACTTTTTAAAAAGCTCCTATGGCTCTAAAATCATAAATCTAGAATACAGATTCCAGAGTCCAGATGGTCCATGTAAATGACTGAATAGAATGTATGCAGTGCATGGAGCCTATGTTTCTGACCTTTCAGGATAGGCTCAGAACATTCTTCATTACCTAAGTGTTTAATTTATAGAAGAACATTTATTATTTCTCTCTTAGAACAATGCTTTGGAATTAAGGCATATGCATCCATTAGATATATATGTGTTCCCATGTCAAACCACATATCAAAAGAAGAGGATCATTTCACTTTAATGTATAGATTTATAGAATTGCATGTTCATTCCATTGGATTGCAATGATGAGAATCATAGTATTTTACAAATAACAAACACTCTAATAAATGTTTTACATACTTTAACTAATTTCATACTCACAGTAATCCTAAGGAAGTAGGCACTGCTGTTACATTTTTCCAGAGGAGGAAAATGAGAGGAAAAAAAGAGATGAATCAACAACTATACAGTTACATGATGAGTAGGAATCAGAATAGAAATAAAAACCCAAGCAGTCTGGCTTTAGAGTTTGCATTCTGATCCAGAAAATACTAGTATTGTGAATCCAGACAAAATGTCTCTTTGCTCACCAACTAGCCTACAGCACAGTTTGTGGCCCAAGGTAAGCACTCAGTAAATAGTTGTTGAAGAAATGGAATAAACTGAAGCCATGAATTGCTTAACTTTTTTTGAATATTATTGATATTATCATTAATGATATTCATGTATTTTAAAAAATCATTGTTGGATACTGAATCATGTTCCCGACAAAAGACCTGTTCAAGTTCAAATCTTGAGTCCTATGGGTGTGAACCCAGTTGTAAATAGGATCTTTGAATATGTTGTTAGCTGGTGGGTTGGGATGTGGATGTGAACCCATGTGTAACTAGGATCTTGGAAGATGTTTTTAGTTAAGGTGTGGCCAAACTGAAAGAGTGTGGACCTTAATCCAATATGGCTGAAGTCTTTATAGACAAAGGAAAGTGGACATGGAAGTAGAGGCCAGAGAAGGAGAGAAAAATCATCAAGTGACAGAGGAGAGAAGCATCCACAAGTCAAGGAACCCCTAAGATTGTCAGCAAGCCAGTACCTGAATGTTACAGATTCCATATGGCCTCTATATCTTGATTTTGGACTTTTAGTATCCAAAACTGTGAGACAATAAATTCCTGTTGTTTAAATCAACCAGGTCAGCCCTGGAAATCTAAGACAGTCTTCTAGGATGAAATGATAATGAATGAAAAGCTGAATATTTCTCCTAAATCCCTGAACTACATGCCTGAAATACCTATTAACAATTTACATTTAACTCTTCTTTTGGGATTACTTTTAAAACATTAAATGATATTCTCAAACCTTCCCTTTGCTTAAAACAGTATATATTATTAAGGTTAACTTGCCTAGCTTTAGTTTCCTTTTAGCTTTTTATCTCTCTTTGGGGTCAATCTAAACTTCCAATTAACTATGGCCCCAGATTTTCAGCTTCTGAGATTTCTTCTCTCTATGCTTAAGCAAACTGCCTTAAGTTATTTTTTCATGGGGTATGTATTAGTCAGAGTTCTCTAGGGAAACAGAATCAACAGGAGATATCTGTAAATAATATGGGATTTTATAAGTCTCTCACATGATCGTGGGTATGCACAAGTACAGGTTCCACAGGCAGGTTGCAAACTAGGGGCTCTGATGAAAGTCCAGTGAAGGTCCTTGATGAATTTCTGGGAGATGTTGGCTGTCCAAAGATGAGCTAGGAAATTCTCTCTGAATGCTGAAATCACTTTCCCTTTTAAGGCATTCAGCGTAACTCATTGCTGATCACACTCTCCCTGGTTGATGGTAGAGCAGCCATCTATGCAGTAAACTCACTGATGACTAAAGCCCATAAATGTCCTTGTATTACAATTCACCCAGTGCTTGCTTGACCAAACAACTGGGCCCAATTACCTGGCCAAGTTGACACAATAGCCTAACCATCACAGGGTAGTGCTGGTAAATTTCCTGAATATTTGAATGTCTAAATGTTTCTTCATTTACCTTCACACATGATTGACAGGATATTAGTTCTATGCTCATGATCGTTTAGCATAGGGAATTTTGAAGGCATTGCTCTATGACCTCTAGATTTCAGTGTTGTTGATGGCAGGTTGCTTCCAATGTGATTCTCATTTCTTTTCATGTTAATAGTTTCTCTGGAATATTTTAAGATGTTCTTTATATCATTATGTATTAAGAATTTCACCAGTATTTTTATTTTTAATATTTATTTATAAAATTATTAATGTTTATGCTTATTAATATAAATATTAATATTTAATATTTCCCCTTTTCATTGTTTCTTCTTCCATTCTGGAATTACTATTATTAGAATGTTGAAACTTCCAAATCTATGCTACATATTTTTTAAGCTTTTCATTTATATATATAATATCTTTAGTCTTTACTCAGAATTTCATTTGACTTCATCTCCTAGGCCTTCAGGTTACTTTATTTTTCAATCTGCCCATGTAATTATATTTAATAAATATTTTAATTTCTAAGACAACTTTTTCTTTAATTACTTTTGCTTTACAGCAGTTTCTTAATTTGTGGCTTAAAATACTCCTGAAATTTCTCTAAGAGCATTAAACTTTCAAGTTCTCTGTTCTTTACTGAATTCCTCTGTGGAGACAGGAAACTGGTAGACAGCCTGTGTACCCTCATAATAAAGCTCTTTAATCTGTAAATGGTGTTCTTTTAGCATATTCCCTTCTTAGAAAAAGCTGCCTTCTTTCCTTTTTTCCTTCTCTCCCTTTCTACTGTAGGAACACAGACTTACCTCAAATTGTACTTGAATTGTCTACCACATCCCATTCAAAGGGACAACACCCAGGTAGATTATGTTCTCTTTTAAAGGTAGAAGTTTAAATGCTTTCTGTTGTAGGTCGGGGGGGTGGTGAGGGGTAGAGATTGTTAACAACAGAATTAAAGTTAAAAAAAAAAGGGATAGTATTGACTGTTCCCATTTTTTTAATGCAATGTTTAATTAATGACCCTGATGTCATTCTGATGATCATTCCAACCTTTTGCATTTATTGGATCTAAGCTGATCTCTTCAGGGCTGCCCAGGGGAAGAACAAATTAATGTTAGAGCTGGGATTTCTTGCTATGGATTCTGAGTCAATTTGACTGTTTATTACTATCCCAAAAGAAAGTTTCAAAGCATTAGATCTGATGATGGTAATTTTTCTAGTTTTCCTGGAATCTTTGATCTAATTTAAAAGATAATTTTCAATTATTTCAACAAGACCCTGGAAGGTGGGATGGAATAAGATAGATGACAAGTATTCCAAACCCTCATATTGAACCACAATGTAGCTGTGAATCTCATTTCAACAAAGGAAAAAGTATTTATACAGCTCTCAATGTATGTCCAACACTGTTTAGAATAGCCCCCCTTTTCAACACTTTAATCTAATTGTTTAGAATATTCTAGGACAATGAGATAGATGCTGACCTTGAGACCAGAATCATCAAACCTAGAAGATGTATTATAACTTGGATTAAAAATAAGTCATGTTTTTTAATCCATCATAATAATATAGATGAAATAAAGAATGAATGATGACTTTAAATTTTCTCTATATGCTGGCCTTATAGGTATAGTTATTTCCAAGATTAAAAGAAACCAAGGATTATAAAGATCGAGTACTGACTTGAAGACATGAAATTCATTTATTATAAACTTTGGAGGTCATTTTCACTATCCAAGACTATATTGTGTGCATTCAATAAAGGAGAACATTTAATTTAGTTTCACAAATTAAAGGAAATAAAATAATGGATGTTAACAGCAAGCAATTTGCATGCATATAGCAATTATAAACCAAATACATGGAGAGAAATTAATTCCAAAACAGATTTTTATGACTGAAGCTCAAAGAAAAAGATAAAGAAAAATAATAATAATTAACATTCTGGGAATATTATCTTTTGGGTGATGATAAGTTCTCAGCATATTCACAGGAACAACCCCTATCAAGTTATTGGTAGTTTAAAATATCAGTGCTGCAGTCATAGAGGAAAAGGCTCTTTAATATGACTAAAATAATTGTGAAAAATAAATAGCACTGAAGAGTAAGATGATTATTCTGAGATGACAAGAAATAGATTTTCAGTTTAAAATAATACTCAGAATTCATAAACAAACATCTTCCTCGTGCATGTGTTGTATTAAGAACATCTGTAAGAATATTGTTTCCTTTACGCTAAATAAACTATGTTCATTTCCCCAAACTTTCCAAATGTTCTCAATATTTCACAATTTCAAGTCAAAATTAGAATATTTTTATTGAAATAGATTGTACTTATGAATTTAATGGGCGTGCTCACAAGCATTGAAACACCACAAGGATATATTCCTTAAACACATCTCTTTCTTCACTCACAGAGAGAACAAGCAACTGAGAAAAATATATCAACAGAACAGGAATAAAGGTGTGAACCTTGTCATCTCCTTCTTTAAATCTAGAATCCTCTAGAATCCTCAAAATGTAATTCTTAGGGAAGTTCTAAATAATATTTCTGTGAGGCACTGATTTTGCTTTTATTAATGCAACCAGAGGAATACAGATGTTGGTAAAAATGTAAATTCCTCAAGGATATCTTTTCCTTTAAAATTGGCTTACAATTACTTTCTATCTCTTTACTGTTATAAATGCTAAGTTCTTTTCTTTTCCCTCTGTTTTTTCTATTTCCATTATCCTCTTTTATATTCCGCATATTGTTGTTTTCAACCTTCATTTTACAAATATATAGATTGAGCACCTACTATACACCAAGTGTTGAGCTAGAATAAAGTGTAGTGTTTTCCATTAAGGAAATCAAATTTAGTGGAATACTCCATTGATTTCCTTCTTCATCTACAAAGAGTGATAAAATGTAGTCATGAATGTTTTTTGGGTTGATACAATGTCAAGGGATGAAGACAATCGGAATGTCTAAGGATAGGTGAATATTGTCTAGTCCTTAAATGTAATATAAATCTCATGAAAATACAGGACAGTTAGTGCTCATGGAGGCTGGAAAATAATTTAGGAAAATGGAATCTCAGTTCTAACACCTGAGTTATTTCAGAAAATCTAAAGTATCTGATCCCTAATCTAGTATTTAGTTGTTAGCACGATTCAGATATGACTAATATCTTTATCTCTTCTTTAGCATTATTTTTCATTTTTAGCTAGCTAATTTCTTTGTTTTTCTAGTTCATACTAAAGCAAGCTAGTAAAATAGGGAATCAATAGATGGATCGGGAATC
>JAQZBX010054604.1:0-18609 GCA_029593785.1 Cabassous unicinctus
TGTGCAAAATGGGCAGAAATTCAAAACTTTGTGGAGAAGTACCATCTGGACAAAGCTCTGACAAGCAGAAATGTGAATTTATTGAAGATCAAACAATTTCACACTTCCAAGGAATTCTGAAAAGAAGACAGAAGCAGTCATCACTGGGCAAGTTTTTAGTGAAGGTGACAAAGTATGTCAGAGCCTGTGGTGCAAGTTGAAAAAAGGCAGGAAAGAGAAAGAACACCTGGTGTGCAAGTGCCGGGTGTTCTATGGGAGGAGGCCTCTCCTTCCAAGCAACACTCCACGTAACCTCTCCTCCTACCACTCTCCTCCACCATCCCATTAGGCCATGGACTCTTCTCAGTATAGGTAAACTGAAGTCTTTATTTAATCTAAGTATTTATTAATTTTTAGGTTTCTTTCTCATGTAAAGTGATGATATACAACCCTATCTTTGTTTCACATATTGCCTTAAAAATATGCATTGTCTTTGGTTTGGGAATGCATTAAATTGATTTACATTATTCCTTATGGGAAAAATTTGTTTGGTACTCATTGTTTTTGGTACTTGTCGTGCCTCCCAGAGCCCATTAACGACAAGTACCGAGGTACCACTGTCCTTCACTTGGTCTTCGCTCCATTCCTTACTCTGTGTTCCCAGTATCTCTGACTTTCAGTTCTAAGAGTTTGTTCTACTGTTGAGCCCTTTTCTTAGGCCTTTTACTCACCAACCCTAGAATCGCTTTGCATTGTAATCTGATTTCTACCTGGCATCACTCGATGGCCCATGGAAACCTCATATTTGGATTTTGCCATTGAGAATAACCTCTCATCACTACCCAATCTGACTTAATCCTAATTGTATGGGCATATATGTATAAAATTTGACTGTAAATTAATGACTAGGATAGACTATTATGATAATTTGTGAAGTGAAGTCTTGTAACAATGGGAAAATATCCTTTAGTATAAAAGCTAAGTAAGTAAAAAAGAAGGTGTTAATTTAAGGTAAACCCACCTTTGAAGCTGAGATATTATTGAACCCCTTACTATGTATTAGGTAATATATGTTTTTTGAATGAACAATTAATCTAGGTTTTATTTATTTTGACCTTTGTGTGTATGTATATGCATATCTGTATATACAGATTTCACATTCTTCAAATCTTACTAGGGAGCATATTTAAAATATTTCTCTTTTCTTCTTCCAGAGTTCACTGGAATGTTAAGCCAAAAACAAGGGATTTGATTATCTTATAAGAGTATAGAATTTAAAGAGAATTGGGTAAATAGGATCACCATATATCCAGCTGTTTTTTTTTTATTTTATGTTCAACTCAGAATGTAATTGAATTTGAAGCTCTAGAAGAAGTAATTTGGAAATAACAATAATTGAGCACATTACTTTTTTTCCTAATACCATGATTGAAATGAGCTCTACATCAAGATAGAAACATGATAATACCAGTTATTTACACAGCACCTTTCCATAAGGACAGCAATTCACTTTACACATTGTGGGCTTGATCCTACTACTGAGAAAAAAATACTTGCTTCATTGGAGAAGGTGCCATGTCAGATGTGAAATCCTCTGGATGACTTGAATAGCTTGGAAAAAACTTGTACCATTTCAGAAAATTTATGTCTCAATTATCACTGCAACAATTTTCACTGTTCTTCCTCAGGGGTACCATCAGAGGAGAATAAACTTACTTTTACAGGGGAGTCCTTGAAATCTTAAAGGATAGCATTTCCTTCTGTTCAAGATCCAGCATTGGTTCTTCTGGGAAATTTGGAAAGATGGCCAGGGGTTTACTGCAAATCTCTCTAAACATGCATGCTACCCTCTGATGAGAGCATGCGCCTCTCACTTTCCAGATTGTGAGGAAGAAAGAACAGGAAACTCTGTCTGCTTCCTTTATGGGTTTTTGTTAGAGAGCTTTGAAGATCTCTTTTTCTGCCTTTACCACACTCCAATCATTTTGCATCTTTACAAGTCATGGAGCTTATTCTTTCTTCCCGTTTCAATGAGGAAGAATCATTTGGTAAAGGGATCTCGTAGTGAATTTATGTAATAAGGATAGACTTATATAATATGTGATGGCTTATGTTGTATTGCATATTTCGTATATAATATTATATATATACTATTATATCTAATAACATCACATGGTGATCATTTATACTGTATTGCATATTATAGTATCCTTAGTTTGGCTAAATAGGACATATTCCTGTCCTCAAGAAACTCTCAGTATCTTGTGAAAGAGAGAGAGAGGGTACTCATTAGAAGATACATTAGATGATTAGATCTGATTTTTAACTTAAAAATAAATAATTGACTGGAAAATTAATTGGTCAAGAACAGATCCCATTAGTTCTGCTTCCGTGAATCTCATTGACAGACATTTAGCCAGCCCTCTAGGTGCAGCACCGAGCCCGGAAGCAGGCATAGACTCACGCATGAATGGATGGTTCTTTCAAGGAGCTCACAGGGAAGACGGACACACTACCTGGTCAGCCCATTAGTAGCTTGTTGTTATCATACCTCAAGACCCCTTTATGGCATGGCCCTTTGGGGCATTAGCTGAACTTCACATCCTAGGTGAGGTGCCCTTTCTCTTTGTTCCCTTGGAATCTGGCACAAACCTCTTTCACAGCATTTACTCTCGCCAATATTACTGGCATAGTGTTTGCGCCTACCACCGGAAGATAAATTTCCTCCTTTCTACTTCTCTGGATAGGCCCCTAGCACAGAATCTGAAAATATTTGTTGCTCAGTAAATGTGGGTAGAATGAGCAAAAATGGGGCCTATCTGTGTAAAAAGACCAGCTTAGCTTAGATGGGGGATGTTTTGCCCTCAGATCCTCCTGTTTGTGATCTTGTGTGCCTTGTAAGCTTTAAGAAAGGTGGTTTGTCGTTGTGGATAGTGGTGGCTTAGCCACAGCTCTCCCAATAGGCCTATTCCGTATTGGGCAAGGAGAGTGTAAATAACATTAGTTCACCTTGTTGGAAGCCTTTCCCCAGCTCATGCAGATAGAAAAGCGATGGGGTTATAGAATTCTTTTCTTCCTCCACCACTTGCCATCTGCCCCCAGCCTTGACCACAAAGCACATTCGGAGTCCAGGAAGAGCAGAAGAGCTGTTACGTGCCCATGGGGCTGGGAGAAGAATCCTGAGGTTTGCTGTGAACGGGGCCACAGTGTGTGTTTATTCATTTGAAACGCTGTTTGAGTGTGTCTGAGAGCTAAATAGCTGACTAAATTCTAACTGAATAAAGAGAATTATGTTCTTAACCACCAGATGAGGGTGACCTCTGAATCAGCCATATTACAGCTTATTATCTTCCTACCGTTTCTGAAGTTCAGAGTATAATTAGCTCATGTATTTTGCACAACAGTGAAAGAGGGCTGCACTGTGCCTCTGAGCTCCGGGAAGCCAGTTTGTTTCCTTACTTTTGAGGGACTGACTCTTCAGTTCTGATGAGGGCTTAAGGACTTGGAAAAGAAAAAAGGAAACCGCTTTCTTATTTTCTCCATTCATCATTCAAATGGAACAGGGCATTCTGAAATTTGCATTAATGTTTACTATCTCTACCAAAAGAATACTTAAGCTCTTAACTTGACTTATTAGTTAATCACAAGTTACCTAATGAAAGATCTACCTTAACTCAGTTACCAACAAGGATTTACTGACCTTGATTTTTGCCTCACCATGTTGGGGGAAAAGGGAGGTTAAGACGTTATCTCTGCTTGCAGGGAATCCTGAAAATTAGACCTTGGGTCTCAATTCCCCTCTTACATTACAATAACGTGGTTGAGCTTTTAGCTGGGCTGCAGCCACATAACTGGGCTGGATAGAGCTGCTTCCTCCGGGTTAATGCCATGATTTTGCCACCAAGTAAAGGATTTAAGACACAACATATCCTAGTTACTGTCAGAAGGAGATGCTCAATATCATTTATGCCAAATCTTGGATCATCATTTTTAGTGAACACGGTGGACAGTGTCAGGGTACCCTACCCGCAGGGGAGTTTTTTCAGGGCAGCCTTTCCAACTCAGATGCTCCCTGCTAAGGTCTATAGGAAGGCAGTGCTACTTAAAAGGAGTTTTTCTGTATAGTCAAGGCAGATGCTTCCAGAGATACACAGAACCACCAGTTCCTGAGCCTCTGGGGGTGCCTTAATGTCAATTAGGGTGCTGTTTGACTTTCTTCATCCAGCCTAAAGAATAAGCCTGCCGGGGTCTGCTATGAGTTGCCGCTCGTCTGCTTTTCTACTGCCAAGGTTTTCTTTCTTTTGCCTCCTTCTGTTCATTTTCTCCTTTAAATAATACTTTTAGAGACATTTTTGAGAAGGATTAGAGAAAATTTCATGTGTTCCAGCCACTAGAAGAGTATTCCCACGGGTGTATTTTGAGAAGGTTTGTTGTATGTGTACATCTGAGCGTGCATGAGAGGGAGGAGTGGCACGAGAGTATATGTGGATTTAAAGAACCATTCCAGTTTTGCTCTTTGTTTGAAATTCATTTAAAAGTCTTGAGTTTATTCTACATTCCCAGGATTCCATTTCTTCTGTAAGCTGTACTTGAACACTGTAACTAATGATTGTCTGGAGAGGCCTGATGGGAATGGCTGGGCGAGGGATACGGTGTATGAGAATTTGCTTCCCTACAAGCTCACATAATGTGCTTCCCAGCTTCCTCCTCCACCCAACAAGCCTGCTCTGCACACACAGCCGTCTGGTGTTTTTCTGCCTCTCCACCCCACACTTCTTACCTTCCTTCCTCCGAGAACTGTGGTACTGTCTTCCAGTGCTATCCCCCTCAAAGATGCTATCATCCATATAGGATCATTCTACTTGGAAAACACTCTTGACGTTTCACCTTGGTGAAATGGAGGAGGGGTGCTCTGGCCCCAGCTTGTTTTTTATCACCCACTTTTGGCTCCTTCTCTTTAGTTTTAGCAGTTTCGGCAAGGTCAAGCGAGCACTAAATCAAATGATTTTGTTGCCTGAAACCATCATTAATTGATTCATTAAATGTCTACCATATTCCAGGAAGGTTCTAGACACACCAGGAGATAGGAGGAACTGACTTGCCGTCTAGGAGTCGAGGATTAGCAGCGGGCAGCGGATGGCAGAGTAGAGCGTGCGGTGCTGTCCACAACACATCAGGCAGAATGAGGGAGTGGTCGTTTCTGCCAGGGTGGGGTGGAGCAAAGAGGCTTCAGAGAACTTACCCATGCACTGAGACTTGAAAGATGGCTGGGGAGCAGAAAGCCTCCTCTGCAGCAAACAACATTTTAATCAAAGATCTGGTTGGGGAGGACACTAAGACTACCGAATTGAAGAGATGGGGATTATCTCCAGACTGAGAATTGATGGGCTAATTATAAAGAGTAATTGAGAGTTGGCTGCAGTGATTACAGGAACTTTCTCCTCAGTCTGTTTCTTTTCTGGGTGTTCAGGGCTTAAACACATTGTTTTTAAGACACACACACTCTCGTGCCTTTTCTCTCTCTCTCATGCATACACAGGCACTGAACAGATGTTTGTTGAAAAAATAAATGAATAAATAAATAGGTTAAATTTTTAAATGTTTGCTCAATTTTGTCTTTTAAAAAATTCTTTTGGTATTTTTGAAGTTGCATGCCCACTCCTTAGCACTGACTGATACCAGCAACTCATTTTATAAAGGTCTCCCCCAAGTAAGACTTTTAATTACTTACAATCCGCTCTGGCTTTGAGTCCAAATAGTTGCTGGAAAAAGGCTTTCAAGCTCCTTTATTAGCTCCTCAGGGCCTCTGTTGTTAACCTTCTTGAATATTTCTGCGGTCCTGGAGCTGCGGATTACTAGTGCCTTGCTGAAAAGCCGTGTCCTAATTTTAATCAGGTTCGGGGATTTTCTGTCAGATTTGGCTTGCTTTGCCTCTTTGGATTCCTGTCACCTTACTCCAGGAGGATCTGTGATAGCACCCCCAGGGCACTGCCAGGAATTCTCATCCTCCAAACTGCCTCTTTGCTCAATTTGTCACCATCATAGCATAATGTCCTGTTGCTATGCTGATGGCACAAAGCTCCACTTCTCCAGATCTACTGGGGCTGCATTTGCAACTGATGTCTTGTCTCAGAATCTGGCAGAGGTTCAGTGGGAATTGCTCAGATTTGAACTAAATGTGCAGGAGACTAAAGAGAAGCTGATTAAATCATGGTGGATACATAGAGCATTTTTCTGCTGCTATATGACTCAATCTGCTTGTATTCTTTTCTACAGTCTATTGCCGTGTGTGATTTGAATGCCAGTTTTTATTTAAATGGCCAACATTGCCTAGTTTTAATAGATAAATAAGTTCAATGTAAATTCCCATAGTTCCTCTTATTGATGGTTTAGAGAGAGCTAGAGACAGGAGGAAGAAAGATCTTTTTAAAAATTGCTAAATGATGTTGATTTAATTTCCAGAAGGAAGGATGGATGAAACTATATTTTTCTTGGTGTTATTAGGTTTTAATATGATTAAAATTTTAAATTATTTACTTGTTTGCCTTGAATAATTATTCAATGCTATATCACTCACTTTGCTACTCTGGTATTAGTTTCTTATTAAATTTTAGAACATATTGGTGCCTTCTAAATCATGGGAAGTTCAAGACCTTATGAATACAACATTTTCTTTGGCTAACAGATTATAGGGTCAATCAGGTTACTTTTTTAATACGTTTGTTTGCAATCTGCAAAATTTTGCTGAAAATTTATGCCATAAGATTTTTTAAAATTATAATAAATTAAGACTAGTTTACAGGAAATTAAGAAATATCAAAATTGCTGTCTTGTAGAATCAACTTTAAGAGTCCTTCAATATTTCTATCCCCTTTCTAAACAGCAAAGGTGTCCTTTTTCCTTAGTGAAAAACAAGGAATATTCTTTGGAGAAAATTGTTGAGTACAAATTATAAAATATACCCTTAAGTATACAAAACGACTTATATACATGAAGGTGACTAAGCACTTGATTACATGTTTTTCTTAAAATAGAGACTCACAATACTGTTTCTCCTACCTTGGCTTTGAAACCATCTAAATCCTCCAGGAAGATTCTTGGTTAAAGGGGTAGATTATGTCTTTGTTTTATTAACATTCTCAGCAGTTCTGTAGCGACAACTCAAGAAAAGTGGGGAAGGAAAGAGAATCATTTTAGATACCAATTACAATAGTTTGGAAGCAATTTCTTCTTATGGACCAGCCATAGTTTTGTTTAAAAAATTGTGGATTCGGATTTGGATTCTGTCAGGAATTCCTGATAATCTGTTGCCAGATGCAGACGGCAACATTCTGAGGTCCTTGAGCACTGGCGTCTCTCAGGTGTTCTTTCATTTCCACCACCACTACTCTGGATCTAAGGCTTCGCCAAAACTTTTGTAGGATCCCCTATAATGGTCTTCTCACTGCCACTGTGCCCTTCATTTCATCCAAGGACCCTCATACTTTCCCCACTCCACCCCCACCCACAAGATGGCTCCCTCGTCTCTTTGCTCGTTGGTTTTTGCTCGCTGTCTGTTCATTGTTTTTTCTTTAGGAGGCACTGGGAACTGAGCCCGGGAACTCCCATGTGGGAGGCGAGTGCTCAACTGCTTCAGCCACATCCACTCCCTGCTCGTTTTGTTTTTGCTCATTGTCTGTTTATTGCTTTTGCTCATTGTCTGCTCATTGTTTGTCTTCTTTAGGAGGCACCAGGAACCAAACCTGGGACCTCCCATGTGGGAGGTGGGTGCTTAACTGCTTGAGCCACATCTGCTCCCCCCCTCATATTTTTTTTCACTACTTAGGGCAAAACACCATGATAAACGTACTCCATCTTCCAAAGGTTCCAGTAGAAAAGAACTGTGACAACACTGAAGCGTCACTGTACAAGTAACTTTGGGAGAGGTTAGGAATAGATTTGTTTTAGCAGTACAAGTATGAGTGGATCATATTTCTAGTTCAGCTGATACAGTTCTTAAAGTTTAGGTACAAAACAGTAATAAGCTAATGGACTTCATAACACTGAGGGGTTAAACAAACCATCCAGCAAAGGACATCTTTAACCAGAAGCTGAACTAACAATAATTCATCATTGAAACACACACACAAAAAATGGCAGCAATTGAAAAACACAACCAATTCAAAAGGTTATTGATAATGAACCAATAATTTGACTAAAAAGTTTCCAGAACACCAACTCCTTAGAGACACCTGTGCAATAAAGACTTTGCCTTGTTGCCTAACATTTCAGTGACAGCAAAACCTCTTATTAGAATACTGAGTTAAAATCTTCAGTACACCCCTCAAATGTTCTGCTTTTAGTGTATAAATACCAAAGTTTAATCACAGTGAAAATTAATTTCATAGAGTGCTAATAGAAAGCCTGAGTAACCAAGGTCCCATCCAAACTGGACAATGTTGAGAATGAAAGGTGTTAATAATCACTCCAGGATAACAAAACAACTGGGGATGCTCCAAGGCAAACTGGGACAGACATAGGGTCACTGCAGCCTAAGGCCTGTGTAAGTGTCTGTAAGTCTATTTGCATTACGAAAGGGGAAGGGACATTATTTGAGGTCTGTTTGGTGGCCTCCAGGAGGATCCCAGAGTCCTCTGCTCTGAGTAATTAGTGATCTAACCCAGTCTATACATGGTACCAAACCCATCTTCCATTTCGGTGCTCCCCTGCTCAGAAACTATCAGCAGTTAAACTGCCTTCAAGGCTCGTTTTGTGCAAGGGCCCTTAGTCTGAGATCCTGTTTTCTTATTTCCGGTTCTTTCTCTGCAGGAGCCTTCTGCAGAAGCCAGGTGAACTTTCCTCACTGCAGCTCCTTTCCATGTGGTTCCTCCCTGGCATGTCACCTCTTTCCTGCCACCTACTTAGAACCTGTTTATTTTTCATGTTATACTTTCTTCAAGAAAACTTTCCCAATAATTCCAGTGTATTTTAATCAATCAGTTTTGTGAACTTTGAGAATTAAAAAAAAAAATCTATATCATACATTTTGACCCCTAATCATTTTGTAGCTTAACACGTTCCCTTGAATGTATCTTACCCCCGCCCTCCCACCCCCCGACTATTGGTAAGTTTGTAAAGAGCAGTATCTCTTTTATGTTTCCCTTTATTTCTGATTTTTCTAGTGCTCAGAACATAGAGACCACTTACACCATAATAGATGAATCAGTACCGTTAATATCTTAGACAGACTAGAAAGTTTTGGAGATCAGATTCTATAATTGTTAGTTATTTTCATTCATGGCATTTGTATATTGATGTCCTTGTTTTGGCTACATCTGTCTTATGTAGGTTGGGTAATGCTGAGTCTCCTTTATGTTAACTCTTATCTCTCTGTTGGATACTTAGATACATATGTTAAAAATCCAAATAGAAATTTAAATCATTTTAAATTTCTGTTTGGTCCCTTGAAAAATGCCAAGTACATTCAATTCATAAAGATAAAACAAAAATTTTAAATCTTTTCTTGTCTGTTTGCTCCAATCCCATTCAGCATAGCATGGCAGATGCCTTCCGTTTCTCCCTCCTTCTCTCTGAAAAATACCTGAAGCATTCTTAAACTCAGCCCTGAGTGAGCCTTGTTTTTCTTGTTTTGTCCATTTGTCTTCCTTGAGCGATGTTTGCTTTCCTTTAGGATTATATGCTTTTCCTTTACAGTACTTATCACAGTTATATAGTTCAAGCAAGCCAGGTTTTAAAAGACTCAAGAATGGAGCTGGCCAAGGTGGATATCTTTTCCCTGAATGAATGTGTGTGGCATATTGGGATATGGAAGTAGCACAGAGGAAACGTTGGGAAAGCAGGAGGGAAGAGATTGTATAAACTTATTTCAATATATTTTTTCCTTGTCACTGTTATTTTCTTGCATTAACTTTCCTTCTAGTAGAGTGATTGGTATTCGTAAATATTCAACAAATGACCAGAGATATGATGTTTTATAAATGAACTTCTCTTTGAAGTGACTGAACTCAAAATGGAATCAGAAGTTGCTTTGGACACTGTACCATTTCAAACTTCACAAAATGCAAACATTTCCAGAAGGATTCTTTTTTCCTCCTAGCTTCAAAAGAAACATCTCTGGGTGGAATCTATTCATAAAGAATTAAAATCTGAGTGAAAAAATAGGCAAACATTGTAAACTTTTAAAAAGAGACCTTTAAAAGGAAGACCTGATTGTGTCATCAGTGGCAGAGTGGGTTAACATTTTCATTCAGCACCAGCATATTTTACTGAGCACCTACTGAATACCAGGCACTATGCAGTCATTGACTCTGCAGCAGCACACAACGCAGACACAGCCCTTGCCTTATTGGGCTTACAGAGGTAAAGTGGACGATGAGGTAACCACATCACACAAATGCATGACACATGCAAATCGTGGTAAACACTGTGAGGGAAAAGCATGCAATCCAATAGCACAGCAAAAAAGCGAGAAGTTTACATTTGAAGGGAGGAAAGTAGTTCCTGAGGAATTGGCCTTTATGAGACAGGAAGGATGGATGAGAGCCAAGGGGAGAGGGGTAGGAAGGCATCCTGGGCAAGAATGACGGCCCTGACCTGCGGCCTGAGCCGGCGTGCAAGGCGGAGAGCAGCCTCGCCGCGCTGGAGGGCAGGCGGGCGTGAAACCCTGTAGGGCCTTGGAGAACATATCCTAACGGCCATGGGGCATCGCAGGGTGTGATGGCCTGGCATGACAGGCGAGTAGTGGGTTCCCAGAGCCCAGGCTGGGAGTCTGCCCTTAGTTCTGTCCCAGCTATGTCAGTGGCACTAGAGCATCCATCCATAATTCCAGATAGGCCTCTTCACCTTTACACTTCTCTTCACTCTTCATAAAATGAAGAAAATCATAACTGCCTGATATCATTAACCGTGCAATATGTAAAATAATGTGAGGCTTTCACCTATAAAACCAGGCTTATGCTTTATACTTATCACTTTGGTGCCACGATACAAACAGGTTACTGCAACTTTAGAATAATAGAATAATGAAAATATTTGTAGGGCCTAGTGACATTCAGTGCTTGGCGAGAACAAAGAGTAACATTTTGCTTAGCAGGCAGTTGATTGCAATGTTTTCGTGCATATTCTCAAGGGAAACAGTTGGGTTCACAGCATTTTATTTATGGGTGGTATCCCTGCAGGGAAAATGCAAAATCTAATTTAATTAATTAATTTATTTTTTACTTCTAATGTCAGCTCACTTAACATATCTATTCTGAGAGTGAATAAGTTCAGAGCAGTGAGAAATGTTTCAATTTGTGCAGCTTTTGCTGGAAATTGCTTGCTGTTTAGAAATTCCTCTCCCAAACTTGTCAGATGCTTTGGGATATTGTTGTTGAGATAATAAAGCACATGTCCTTTGAAAAGAAAAGGCAGCAAGCTGTGCTTCTCCCGTTGTCATGGCTTCGGGCAACCTTTCAAAAGTCACCATTTACCCAGGCACACTTCGAGATCCCTTCAGCAACGGCATTTCAGTCTTGCTTGAAACTCTAAATGTTGCATATGGATCAATACTTCTGAAGAACTAATGGCTGGCTGGTGAGTGGCTGGTAGCATCCCAGGGTGACACATTCATTAATGTCAGGTTATTGAGGAGGAAACAGAGCCCCTGACACCCCGCCCAGCGCCTCCACGTGGACACCATTTCCCCTGAACCTCCACGGAGTGAAGGCAAAGAAGCCTTTGTGCCTCTCCATCACGTGACTGGCTGCAGTAACTGAAGGCATTGATACTGATTAGTGCTGGGTGAAGGTGAAGACTATGCATACACTCTCCAGGGGAAATTCCCTGGGAAGTCTTTTACTAAAGTTTATTTCTTGGACATTTACAAGTTGAGACAATCTCCTTGTCATATGTAGTTAAGGAAAATGTCTCTTCATAAATAATACATTTGTGAACAGTCCATTACAAGATTTAGAATTACTTTGTTACAAGGTCTAATTAATTAAACCCAGTTAGGCAATAGTTTCGGTTGTTATTTTTCTCTCTAGGTGTAGTGGCAGAGTACGTGAGTGAGAAAAACACTGCAGTTTGGGTGTCAGGAGATCTTGGTTCTAGTCCCTGCTCAGCCATTAACTTGAAATTTTACTAAAAGGATGCACCATCTCTTCTCTCGGGCTCACTTTTCGCAGCTGTAGAATAAAAGGATTTAACTAGATGGTCCCGAGCCCCTTCTGACTCTCAAGGTCTCTATTGTTCATTCATTTTTATTACAAGAGAACTATGTTCCCTTATCATTTGTATTCCCATCAAGCACTCTCTCCACAATAGCTCTCTCCAAAACACTTTTTTCCATTTCCTAATTGCTGTTTTATTTATGTAAGTCAATACTACATCCTAGACCTCATGATATCATGCTCAATTTAATTTGTGATAGTTTCCTTTAATTTCATCTTGCTATAGAAACTTTTACTTTCTCAAGCACTAGCACATCCAGGGTACTGTGCTAGGCTTTCTTTTGCCCTGTCTTGCTCTATTCCAGTCTTCCTCACCTTTCTTCTACTTATTGTTTATTTTCCCTCTGCTCTTTCTTCCGTCTTATCTTATTACCCAGGCATACTTCTACTTTTTGACTACTAGTTTTATTAGTTAGAGCAATCCAGGTTATGAGGTGATAAAAAATAAACCCTGAAATTTAAGTGTTTTAGCAAAATAAAATCTTATCTCTAGCTCTTGTCAAAGTTCCATATAGGTTGGGTAGCTCTGCTAGAAGTTTCTCCTCCAGCCTGTGACTCAGCGATCCAAGCTCCTTGCATTCTGCCATGTCACTCGGCATTCTTAACACAAGCCTCAAACAGGTGGACGATGCACAGGTAGGGAGTTGGGGTGGTTTATGGGCAGGCCTGGAAATGGCATCCATCACTTCTATCTACACGCTAGTAACCCACACCCAGGTGTATGGGAGACCAATAAATTTTACTCCCTGAACGGCCAGATCATATTATACCAAATCATGTTAAAGCCTAAGTATTCAGAAAGGAGAAAATTTTAAATTGGGGCGATTGAGAAATTGATTAAGAAGGGGAAGGGGGAGAAATAAATGAGATTTAGTACTTTTAATAAATTAAAATGTAAAAAATAATTATTCATGAATACAAAACCAATAATTATCATAGCATAATGATGTTGAAAGCACTATGCTGGCGTATTTTACATGCATTATTTCTTTTCATCCCCACAATAACATGTAAAGGTTATTGTTATTCCATTTACAAATGAAGAAGCTGAGGCTTGGAGAGTAAATAACTTGCCTGTGGTCTCTTTTAAAATTATTTAATTTTTAATTTAATTTAATTTTTCCCACGGTCTGCTAATGAGCAACTGATAGATTGGGATTTCAAAGCCAAAGCCCAAAGCCCAGCCTCTTTACTACCATCCTAGGTTGCCTCCCTAAAATATTCATGATGCTTCACCTCATTAAATTTAATTCTCAGAGCAGGCTTCTGAAGCAGAGGTGTGGTTTTTTTGTTTTTTTTTTTCCATATATTTTATCATTTTTATTTTTTTATATAATAAACTTTATTTTTAAAGAGGTTTTAGATTACAGAAAAGTTACATTGAAAGTATAAGGGATTCCCATAATCCCCCCTCTCTCCCCCTCCCACATCTTCCCCTACAAATAACATCTTACAACAGTGTGGTACATTTGTTACAATTGATGAATAAATGTTGAAGCGGGTTTTTTTTTTTTTACCACTTTAGAGATGAGGAAACTGAAATTTAGAGAAGTTAAGTGACTTGTTGCAAAAGTACAGCCCTTAAAAATAAAAAGGGCAAATAAATCTAATTGATTTTACTGAAGTTTTAGCAGTATGACCTTCAAACCTAGAATATCCTCCACAAATCTTAGGGTTTCCAGCTAAATAATCTCCAACCCTTTCTTGCCTTCCCCTTTTGTGCAGAGTGGCTGTCATTGCTATTTAACACTGGCAAAATGTACAAGGTGATATCTCAAAAGAATTATTGATCCTAATTTGATTCTAACTTGAGTGATTTGCTGACTGCTGCTGCTTTAAGATAACACTGTGCTATGTTTCCATCACAGTTCTGATGTTTTTATGCAAATGATTCTTGATTATTAGATTTCATTGAAGTGTAGCACAAGTCATCTCTTATTTTAAAATATTCTATATCTTTAGATACATCATAAAACTGACTAAAGCTTTCTAAAAAGACTAGAACCTAAAATATTGCCTTGCTTATTTGAGAGCAATTTTTTTTGACAGCCTCTGTTGTATACATGGGGAGAAAAAAGCAACTGTGATAAAACCATTAAGCAAAATATTCTAAAGGTTACTTGACATTGGGCTATTCAAGTTGCTTTCATAAGTTTCCTAAGAAAATGGATAATATAACTTCAAACCAAATTCAAAGATATAACCTTTAAATTGCATTCCTAGTGTTTAGTACATTTTGTTTTTAGTGACAATGAATTAATTTTATATCAGAAATATGCAATTTATATAACAATTTTTTCCTTCTTGTTTTAAACTGCATCCTAAACCTACATGTAGCTAAGCTGTAAGTTAAGAGTACAGACTGAACCCAGGAAGTCCTGTTTGCATCTTTTCTCTGCCGCCTACTTATTGAGTGTCTTGCACAGGTTACTTAACTTTCTGTGCTGTGGTTTCCTCAACTGTAAAAGGGGGTGAATGATGGTACCTACTATACTGTCCGTATGACATTGCAGTGACAGATACAGGCCATTGATATTTTTGTCATAAGTTACAAAATTGTGGGGGACAGAGTGTAAACTATAATGCAAACTGAAGTCCATGGTTAGTAGCAGTGCTTCAATATGGGCTCATCAATGTAACAAATGTACCACACTAGGGAGGGAGTGGGGCATATGGGAATCCCTTATATTTTTATGTAACATTTATGTAATCTAAATCTTCTTTAAAAATAAAAAAATAATCATTAAAAAACAAAACCACCATAGAGTGCTTATGAAATTAAGCAAGATAGTATTCACGAAGTACTTAGAGTGATTCCTGACACAATGAAATGGCTATAAAAGTATTTGATTTTTAAAAATCTGCATTTTATTTCATTGATTTGCTGTGTATCCTTACATATAACCAATATCATTTACATTTTACTTGGAAATTGTTCGTCTTCTGAGAGAAGTCAACCCAATACTATTAGCGGTAGAGTGGCCAATTAGTGACTAGGCCCTGCCCGGCTTTGAGGAATAGGATGCACTGTTTTTCTTTCTTTTGCTGATAAAAGACCCTGAAGAAATAGACTAACTTATGACAAATCAGATATAACACTTCATTTATCTTACATTTTCTCATATAGCAAGCTCACATCCATGAGCAGTGGACAGAAATGTGAGTAAATAGCTACATTACGATGGGAGACACGCTGTGGCAGAAGCCTGTGGAAGTGCTCTGAGAGGAGAGAGGACAGTGTGGTTTATTTTGCATGAAGGTGTCTATCACAAGAGGCTGCGGAGAGGTGATGGAGATGGGCTTCCTGCAAAGGAGCAACCCCAAAATGATTCCTCTGAATCTATGATTAGTTCTTTCTTCCTTTGATTCTTCTTTTCTGACCCTGTTTTCTCTTTTCCATTCTAATTGTCAAGACCTCACCTCAGGCCCTCCTTACCTTCAAGTCAATCAATTGCTATAATTTCCTCCCTGGTTTTCCTGCATGTTAGTTCATGCCTTTCTAATTTATTCTCTTTTATTCACTCTATTGGGGAAAGAGTTCTGTAGCATTAAGTAGATGCCGCTTTCCTGAAGAGAGCAATAATTTGAAACATTGTGAAGCTGTAAATACACTTTGTGCAATAAGGTTTGAATTAAAGGAATGTAGTGTAAAGGGAACAGTCCTCGGAAAAACAGCAGCAAATGGGCATTGCTATGATGGGAGTGGGTCAGAAACCAAGCGGTCAGTTGGAAGTATATATTGAGAGTATATTGGGTGTGAAGGTGAATGAAGGGAGGACCTTGAGATCAGTTTTGTTGGTACTTGAAAGAGAGCAGGCAGCTGTCCATCTGTGATCTCAGAGATGCCTCAGTCTTTTGGGGCAGGATCTAACACTCATATCATTGAATCAATCTTGGCAATCAGTGAGATGACAAACCTACCGATCCCGGCCTCCTGTTGCAATCAGGAGACCTCACTTCTTTTTCCTACTAGCACCTATAGTTTTCACAATCTTGTTTTCCTGTCTGGACAGAGATCTGAGTTGCTTGGAATGCACAGATCAGGTCCCTTCAGGAGGGGCTCGGGAACTCACCCAGACATCTTGACTGTCTTTACATGAAGTTCCACGACAGTTTTTGAAGCAAAGGATGTAGGTTCTACCCTCGATCCGTGTGAAAGGAAGAGCAGGGTAAGAATAACATCCCATGTGTTCTCTTTGGAGAGGCTTAGAAAAGACTGAGCATAGAGCAGCAAACACATTTTTTACTTTTCTCCTCTGTCTTTCCCATCGTCACTTACAAATATTGTAAGAAAGCAAAAGGAATAAGGCTGAGGTCAGAGCTCAGCTAACACCCTTTCGCAAATCATTCTTTCTCTGCGGTAGGGCACACTCTTTTGAAGCTCATAGATTTCACTCTTAGACATTGACCCAAATTAAAAGTGGTATCTTCACGACTACTCTCTTGTTCTCCAATTTCAGACTCCTAATAAATAGAAATCAAAGGCCCAGTGCCTTGCATATAGGGGAAATTCAGTAATTTTTTCCTGGATTACATGAATTATAACAGTAATGAAAGAAACAGAAGCTATCTGTTAACTGAACACTCTTTCAAGGCACATACTTCAATAAAATTAAGTAAGCCGTGCCTCTTGGGGTTACCTCCATTGTCGTTTTTTTTATGGGTATAGTGGGAACCCGTCAAATGTTATATCACACTTTCAGATTTTAAAACAATTTAAAAATATTTTCATAATTCCTTACTAAGCATTTGCAGATGAGATATTATATTTTATATGTGAAAAATACAAAATAGATGACTTAGGTCATAGGAGCTGGTTGTTTTATCCATTATACTACCTTGGCCATTGGATAATTATGCATTTTTAAAAAATAATTTCCAGGAATGGAATATTCTCAGAATGAAAAATCCCTCCATTGTCAAATTATACCATTTAATAACTTCATAGCATAGGAATTCCAGGAAGGTATAATTAGCTTTCATTTTTAATATTATGGAAGTAAGAGAAAAAAGAAGACATTCAAATAAATGCACTTTCTTCATGTTTTGTAGTTTATAACCTTTATCTCCTTCTGTCTCAAAATATTACTGAGGCATAAACTTAGAAACTGAGGCTTATGCCATGTTGGCGTCCTGTTTTGGTGTCAAAGCGAACCTGGGGTTTGGTCTGGGGTTATGGTCCATGGGGGCTGAACTGGGGTCATCTGGAATTTTTCAGGATAGTTTAAAATTACATAAGCCAGGGCACGTGTGAGAAACAGCAAAGGAAGGCCGACATTGGAAATGAGCGCAGAGTCACAAAGGGTGAGGAGAAGAGGAAAGTCTGAAAACGGGATACAAGCCACCTTGCGTTAAGCGGCTCAGGGCATTGTGGGGAGCAAGGCAAGGGGCTCAGAGATGCATTTCAGTGGGTGCTGGCTTTAGGGGTTCATTGGCAAGAGGGTTACAGAGGCAGGTTGGGCAAAAGATGTCTCTTCCTCCCTCAGAAACACGGAGGGTGTTCCTATGACCAGTCTCGCCCCAAAACCAGGGATGTGAAAGGTCTAGCCCTGTAATTCCTAACATTTTCTCTTCCATAGCCCGTTTTGGGGGCGTAAGGTCTGTGTGTTTGGGGATTGGGAAGGAAGTAGACGTTCAATGGTGTTTTACATAGATGGTAAACACTGACCCTGGATTATAGTGGTGGCTAGGGAGGAAGCAGAAGTGTGAGGATAGGAAAGGCTGGTTCGCTTCCGTATGTGGTCAGGCCCCCTGCCAACCTGTTCAGGAAGACTGGGCCTACATCACAACAGCACAAAATGTATACTTGTTCTGCCCTTTTAGTGACTGATCATTTGCATTCCAATTTATCTTGCTTTCACGACCTCCTCTTCGGTCTAAATAAGAGACCTGCTTAATTCACTATTCAGATGAATGACGATAGAATGTAAATGTGAAACACTAAGTTCAATTCTTTGTAGAAAATAAGGCATGTGGCTTATCTGCCTTTAGACAAAGTAAAGTCTGTGAGGAAGTATGGACACCCTAAAATTCCTGGCAAAAGGAGTAGCCTCAGAGAGTTCCCTCCTTCATCACAGATGGCACAGTGGTGTTTGGTGGACAGCTATGAGAATATTACTATCTGAACTTAAATGTGTGACTGTCTGAGTCAACCCTGGTCAAAGCGGAAATCACTTAATTAGCTATGTAAATACTACAATTGTAATTTCTTTGGAGAGAAATAAGACTAATGTACTCATTTGAGTGAGTCAGGGCAGGGCCTTAGAAGCAGAAAATTTGAGCCGAAAATCTGTTTCCTGTGTTTCCTACACAGTACTACAGTACTTAATTACATGAAGAGCTTAGTACAGGGCCATTCCCATGCGTGTGCAGCAAATATTAATTAACCCTGATGATTTGATCATAGGTAAAAGAGTTT
>JAQZBX010054605.1:0-18633 GCA_029593785.1 Cabassous unicinctus
GCTGTAGACTTCATTCAGGAAGAATTGGTCCAGCTAGACACATCTGAGAGAAAGCTGTTCAGATAAGTGATGCTGGAGAATATCAATCACCTAGCCTCATTGGGTGATGTAACCATCTGGGAATTTGATGTAATTATGAATTCTAAAAATATAATTGGATCATGCTTGTAAACTGATCTGTTAATCTGGGCCTGGATAAGTTATGATTAGGGTGTTGACTGGGCCACGTCAGTAGGGTGTTGAGCCCCACCCCTTGGTGGGTGAGGGAAGAAAATATAAAAGTCATCACAAAGAACAGAGCTAGAGAAGTTTTTGAGAAGCAGTTTTGATGTTGGAGAAAAGGCCCCAGGAGAAGAGAAGTGAGCCGTTCGCCTAGTAGTCTACAGCTGACCCTGTGGAGGAACCAGAAGAGCTAAGCCCGGAGAGAAATGCAGGCCCGGGAAGAGAGGAACACAAGAAGCCTGAACCCTGGCAAACGTCAGCAGCTGTCCTGCTCCAACATGTGGCAATGAACTTTGGTGAGAAGAAACTTAACGCTTTATGGCCTGGTATCTGTGGACTTCTACCCCAAATAAATACCCTTTGTAAAGACCAAACCATTTTTGGTATTTCACATTAGCACCCCTTTGGCTGACTGATACAGGTAAGGTAGTCAAAATTTATCTATCCTCTCTCTCTCTCTCTCTCTCTCTCTCTCTCTCTCTCTCTCTCTCTCTCTCTCTCTCTCTCTCTCTCTCCCCCCCTTTCCCTCTCCCTCTCTCTCTCTCATCTATCTATCTCTCTATCTATCTACCTATCATCTATCACCATCTATCTAACATCTCTACCTACCTATAAATGTATATTTTTCAATTTTTCATGTAAACAATTTATTGAAGTATTTCATTCATACACCTACATACCAAAGCACTAAGTGTATAGTAAAAGTTGTGAACTTACCAAACAAACAAGTATAGCATCATACAGGGCTCTCATACATCATCCCACAACAAATAACTTGCATTATTGTGAATCATTTGTGACAAGTTGTGAAAGAGCATCATCAAAGACTTACTACAAATCAAAGTCTGTATCTTAATTTTGGTATACTTTTCTCCCAACTCACCCTATATTATTTTGTTAATAAACCATATAAATTATCTAAAGTGTACAGACAATGGCATTTGGGATAATCACTGAATTGTGCATTCATCACTTCAATCAATGTGAGAGCATTTTCATTACTCCAAATTAAAAAATATAACAACACAAAACCACCACTATCTTTCCCATATGTTAGTGTTACTAACTACAAATCCTATGACGTGGTTTCACTATTTGCAGTCATTTCCAAACAACTTTCTATCAATTCTGCACAGATTAAATCTCAACTTTCTATTCTTTAACCACATTATTTTCTCTAGTGGCATATTCTAGCTATTAATCCATGAGTTTGCTCAGTATATTTAGTCATAATAGTGAAATCATACAATATTAATCTTTTTGTGGCTGGCTTGGTTCCCTCAACAAAATGTCCTCCAGGTTCATCCATATTGTCACATGCTTCATGACTTCATTTCTTCTTACAGCTGAATAATATTCCATCATGTGTTTATACCAATGTTTATACATTTGCACGTTCATGAACACCTCAGTTGTTTCCATATTTTGGCAATGTGAATAATGTCACTATGAACATCACTGTGGAGATCTCTGTTTATGTCACTGTTCTCAGTTTTTTGGGGTATATACCTAGTAGTGGTATTGCCGAGTCATGTGGTAGGCCTATAACTTCCTCAGGAACCACCGAACTGGCTTCCACAGTGATCGTACCATTATACATTCCCTATATTCCCACCAACAGTGAATAAGCATTCCTATCTCTCCAGATCTTCTCCAACACTTGTAGTTTTCTGTTTTCTTAATAGTGACCATTCTAGTAGGTGTGAAATGATATCTCATGGTAGCTTTGATTTGCATTTCCCTAATAGCCAGTAATGTAAACATTTTTTCATGGTTTTTTCACCATTTGTATTTCTTCTTTATAAAAATGTCTATGCAGGCTTTTTACCCATTTTTTAATCAGACGTTTGTCTTTATTGTTGAGTTGAAGGATCTCTTATATATCATGGGTATTAGACCCTTGTCAGATGTGTGATTGCCAAATATTTACCCCTATTGTGTAGGATGCCTTCTTACCCTCTTCCCAAAGTCCTTTGTGATGCACATGTGTTTTATTTTGAAGAGGTCCCATTTATCTATGTTTTCTTTTGCTGTTCATGCTTTGGGTATAATGTTTAAGAGACCCCCATCAACTACAAGATCTTGTAGAGATTTCCCTATGTTATCTTCTAGGAGTTTTATGGTCCTAACTTTTATGTTTACATTGCTGATCCATTTTGAGTTGATTTTTGTACAGGGAGTGAGGTAGGGGTCCTCTTTCATCCTTTTGGTTATGGATACCCAGTTCTTCCAGCACCATTTATTGAAGAGACTGTTCTGTCCCAGAAAAGTGGACTTGGTAAACTTATCAAAAATCAGTTGACCATAGAGGTGGGGTCTATTTCTGAACTCTCAGTTCAATTCTATTGATCAAAGCATTTATCTTTATGCCAATGTTGTGCTGTGTTGACCACTGCAGCTTTGTATCACACTTCAAGGTCAGGAAGGATGAGTCCTGTGACTTCGCTCTTCCTTTTTGGGATATTTCTGGCTATTCAGGATTGCTTTCCCTTCAAACAAATTTAGTAATGCCCTTTTTAATTTCTGTAGAATAGGTTGTTGGAATTTTGACTGACATTGCATTGAATCTATAAATCAATTGGTTAGAATTGAAATATTCATGATTTTTAGTCTTCCAATCCATGAACACAGAATGTCCATCCATTTGTTTAGGTCTTCTTTTATTTCTTTTAGCAGTGTTTTGTAGTTTTCTAAATGTAAATCCTTTATATTCCTGGTTAAATTAATCCCTAGATATTTGAGTCTTTTTGTTGCTATTGTAAATGGAATTTTTGTCTTATTTCCTCCTTAGCTTGATCATCACTAGAGTGTAGAAATGCTACTGATATTTGCATGTTGATCTTGTATCATGCCACTTTGCTGAACTCATTTATTAACTCAAGTAGCTTTGTTGCAGATATTTCAGGATTTTCTAAATATAGAATCATGTTATCTGCAAATAGTGAGATATTTACTTCCTCTTTTCCAATTTGGATGCCTTTTATTTTTTGGTCTGCCAAATTGCTCTAGCTAGAATGTCTAGCACAATGTTGAATAACAGAGCTGGCAGTGGGCATCCTTGTCTTGTTCCTGATCCTAGAAGGAAAGATTTCCACCTCTCCCCATTGAGTATGACGTTGGCTGTGGGATTTTCATATATGCCTTTTATTATATTGAGGTAATTTTTTTCCATATCTATCTTTTGAAGTATTTTTATGAATAAAGGGTGCTGGATTTTATCAAATACCTTTTCTGCTTGAATTGAGATAATCATGTGATATTTTTCCCTTCAGTTTGTTAATGTGATATATTACATTAATTGATTTTCTTAAGTTGTGCCACACTTCCACATACCAGGAATAAAACCCACATGATCATGATGTATAATTGTTTTTATATGCTGTTGGACTTGATTTGCAAGTCTTTTGTTGAAAAGTTTTGCATCTATGTTCATTAGAGGGATTGTTTTGTAATGTTCTTTTCTTGTAGTATCTTTATCTGCTTTGGTATTAGGGTGATGTTGGGTTCAGAAAATGTATTGGGTAATTTTCCCTCCTCTTCAATTTTTTGGAAGAGATTAAACAGGATGGTTAATAATTATTCACAAAATGTTTAGTAGAATTCACCTGTGAACCCATATGGTCCTGGACTTTTTCTGTTGGAAGATTTTTAATGGCTGATTCAGTCTCATTGCTTGTGATTGGTTTTGGTGGTCTTCTATTTCTTAGTGTAGCTTGTTTATTTGTAGGAATCAATCCACTTCATCTACAGAACTTTCTCATCTAAAATCCTGGGGAATGGATGTTGCTGAAGTGATTGAGCACACACTTCCCAAATGGGAGGTCCCCAGTTCAATTCCCAGTAACTCTTAAAAAAATAAAACAAGCAAACAAATGAAAAAACAACTCAGGGGAGCCAAGTACCAGCTACCCACATATGAGGTCCCGGTTTCAATCCCTGGCCCCAGTACCTAAAAAAAATTCCTATGGCTCTTCTTTCAGCATGACTCAATATGACCCAATATATTGGGTCAGGTTCCAGGTAGATACCAAGATACCAAGATGTAGAATATACTGGTGCCAATACAAAAATAGCCTAAAAACTGCTGGGCTTCCTTTTTGGAGGTGGGTGATTTTAGGGGCAGTAATTTGTCTTATACCAGGTTAGGAATTCAGTGCTGGACTCTGGCCCATATACTACCTAAGAATATGACTTACTGGGTAGGGCCTTGTATCTTGGAATTTATGGCCCAATTGGATTGTTGAAGCCAAGTTAGCAATACATGCAATCTCTGGGCTGTTTATTCCATGCACTGAACCACTAACATGATATCAACAATATAATAGAACACTTTCTGCCCTTTGAGCAGGGGTAGCTTATTCAAATATTGTCTTGCTCATTGGGACAGACAGTGGGTGAGTTCATATAGTCATGTGGCAGTACAGTGAAGATATGTTGTAGACCTTGTCATTGTAAAGCCACTTTATCCTGGTCCTCTTCTCAGAGTGAGATAGCAAAAAAAAAAAAAAAAAAAAAAAAAAGGCATTCCCCAGCTCAAAAATTGCAGACCAAACAACAGTGAAGGTCATAATAATTTCCAGGTGCTTCATAAAGTCTAGGAGCACAAGTGCCAAAGGGTACATTTCTGCATTCAAGTGACAGTAGTTTATGTTCAACCCCATACTGAACATGCCTTTTTCCAATGGCCAAACCAAACCATTAGAGGCAAAAATGTTGGAGCTGAGAACAGCCACAGACAGCTCTTTTAAGAGACCTATAAGGTGGTTTTCTCCACCTGAAAAGCAGTATTGCTGCTATTGGACAAATCAAGGAGATGGAAGCACTGGGGGTGCATGGTCCATCACTCCCCCAACCTTGATGACCAGAATTTTTTGGGATGGGTGGAATAAAATTTTATTTACTACCAGGAGGGGCAGTGATGCAGGATGTATGTGCACTGAAATTCTACTGATTTTAAGTATTAATTTCCTATTCTCTATCACCCCATACCCTGGTAAACTATATTATAGATTCTGACTCTGAGTGGTTTTTTTTTTAGAAGGTACCAGGAATTAGGCCCAGGAACTTGTACTTGGGAAATGGGTGCTCAACCACTGAGCTATGTCTGTTCCCCAAAGAACATTTCTGTTTTTGTTGGTTTTGTTTTTAGAAGGTACTGGAGATTGAACCCAGCACATTGTGCACATTATGGGAAGCATGCACTCAATCACTTGAGCTACAATTCTCTCCTTTATAAGTGTTTTGATTATAATTATTTCTTATCAGTGAGATCACACAATATTTGTTCTTTGAGTATAGCTTATTTCACACAAGATCTTTGTATCATCCCTGTTTTGCATATCAGAACTTTATTCCTTTTTTATTGTTATAAAACATTCTATTGTGTATATAACCATATTTTATTTGTCTATTCATTTGTAGATGGACATGGGTTGCTCCCGTCTTTTGGCAATTGTGATTCATGCCCCTCTGAATATCAGTGTGCAAATATTTCAGCCACTGCTTTAATTCTTTGGGGTATATACCTCATAGTTGGATTGCCAGGCCCTATGATAGTTCTATAATTACCTTTTTGAGGTATGGCCAAACTGTCTTCCGCATTGGCTGCACCATTTTACATTGCCAACAGCAATGAATGAAAATTACTCTTTCTGTGCATCCTCTCAAAACTTGTTCTTTTCTGTTTTACATGTATATGGAGTATAGTTAACCCTATAATAATAAAAATCTTGGTTTATCAATTGTAACAAAGTTACCACACTAAAATAAAATATTAAAGATGTGGAAAACTATGTGTGTGTAGGGGTTATATGGGAACTCTGTTCATTCTACATGATTTTTCTGTAAACCATAAAAGATATAATAAAAATGAAACTGCTGCCTAGGACAAAGAAAAACAATATATACTGATAAATGGGTCAATTACAGACTATATATAAATGAGCATCTCTCTCTATATATATACAGAAAGTCTCCAAAATATTTGAAGCAAATGTTGAAAAATTGAAAGGAGAAATAGTGGTACCTTACTAATAGGAGAATTCAATACACCACATTGAATAACGGATTGACCATTTTGACAATATCAAGGAGGAAAGAAAAGACTATAAAAGGTTAATGATAAGGAAAATAACGGGGGATATACAGAAATTCTCTATTTTCTGCAAGAATTTTTGGTAAACCAACTGCTCTAAAAGTAACATGAATAAAATGAAAACAACAATTAAATTCATGGTGAAATTTGTTTTGAAGAGAAAAATAAACTTTAGAAAAATTGTGTCCTACACATATGTTTGAGAACTTCCCAAAAACTTGAAGATCAATCTGAGAGGATTGGAGATATTAATAAATGTGGTTTATTTTAGAATTGTAAATCACTCTGTGACCAAATATTTTTCAGTTGAACACTACTTGATGCTACATACATAATAGAATAAAAATGTATTACAAAAAAAGGAGTGAGAGACAGTTTAAGGTCAGGTTAGATTTGATATAATCCATGATAAGAAATACCCCACAGAGGAAGAATATTTAATGTTACTAATAATTCTGACATCATTAAAATAAATGGTGACATAATTCTTATTTGTGTATTACAGCCCTAACAATTGGACCCAATTTTCTGCAAGAATGACACAAATTACTGGTTTAGCGATTTTATTTTCATTTACACCATATTTAGCTCTGGATTATCAAATTCCTATTTGGGAATACTTCACATCTTATTGGAATAAATTACCACAGATAACAATAGGCAAACCCCTACTTTTTTGTGGCTAGAAAGCTCAAAATTGTTTTCAATAATACCCCCAAGAAAATATTATGGGCCCAGATGGACTATTTTATTTAATGATTATGCATCAGTATGCAAAAAGAAAAATGATGTACCAGTCCTGCAATCCTGGGTCAATTAAAAACAGGTGTTTATTTTGTATGAAGAAACTTAGAGAATCCTGTTCATTACACCACTCTTTGCATAGGCATCAGAGCAAGCAAAGAGTGAGTGGGGGAGTGGAGAGAATGACAGAGAGAGAAGGAACTTGGAGAAAAATGCCCAGAAGGACATCACAGATCATGTACAAGGTGATTACAGCCTTCACTGCTCAATCCAAATAATGGATTCCTGCTGTTTTTCAGTCTACCCAGAACATGGCTACCACAGCCCTTATACTAGGTCATAACCATTCTCAAGGAATTTCAAATAACTACAACCAGTCAGAGGCAGACTCAGAAGAGAGGGGAATTAAACTAGTATTCAATCCTAATGAGATTACTAGGAAAACTCCCTTGTTTGCAAAAGGTCTTCCTCAGATCTCAGCCAGCCAAGGTTCTAAGAAAAAATGACCATAAATATGAGAAATATTTACACAACAATGAGGAGGCAGTCTAACCAATCTCATGTGACACCAGGTAAATCTGTACTTACCCAGAAATGCAAATCCTATTCAAGGCATGCTAAATTAGCCTGCAGGTCCTTGGTTCCAAACTGGCTCCTGGCAGATGATGCTGAAACTGGTAGGAGCAGGCTCCTCATGGTCCATGTGAGTCCAGGGAAATACCACCACCTGGTGGTGCTGGTTGACTGGTGTTGCAGTTCAGCTCACCCCTCCCCTACCATGGGGATCCCCTGAGAGTGTGGCTTGAACATATCCACTGCCCATTGTTTTGGGGTGGGGTCCAGGGAGGCAGGTGGAGGGAATCTTTGGAATAGAATTATCCTAAATTGACCAGGCTGAATAGAACACACAAGAAAGAATTCAAAAAGGATCTCTTCCTAGTAACAGGGCCATGAATCCCTAATTCTGTTTAGAGGTAGTGGTCCAAATATAGATGTATTAGGAAGAAATGAGGAGTCAAATTGATGATTAAAGGGGAAAAGTAGTAAACACACGAGAAGCCATGAAACATGTGCAACATCCACACCAAGCATTACATGTTGGTAATGGGAGACAATGGAAAATGTGTGCCAAATATGCAATCTGGATCGAGCTTAGTGGTCATAGTCTGGTGATATCTCATAATATGTAACAAGGTTCCATCACAGTGTGGAGTGTGGATGGAAGGCTGTTGTATGTGGAGTCTTACAATAGGCATGATTTTTTTTCTAAGTTCACCTTCTATTATGAAAATATACTTTGAAAACTAATAATAGTGTGGGTTACAGAAAATTACATTAAATGCATGATATTGATGCTACTCAGGAAAAAGCTGTTGATGATATATTTTTGTGCACATATTTGTTGCCTTTCAAATAGAAAAACCATTTTCAAAATACCTGGCAAAACACAAATGTAGAAAATGACTCTTAAATATCTAATATGGTTTGAATATAAATTTTTTTCCTATGAATAAATGTATTACTCAAAGGATAAGTATACACTACAAGAAAATGTAAGACATTTATTTAGCTCCTTTGAAAAGCACAGTATTGAAACATGAGTGGCCCCAAGAATTTCATTTTCTGGTGAATGCAGATGTTACAAAAATTTCCATAAAATATTTAAAAATTAATTAAATAATGATAACTACTCTTACTGGTAGAATAATGATAACCTAGATCCAAATGATTTTCTCTGATTTATAATCTTTGAATAAGCCCACTTTTGATTGAGTAATTTAGAGGAGATCTTTGTGAATTAATTCATGAATCTCTCCTCTAATGATAGCAAACTCTAGTTTTTCTTTCACAGAAAGCATCTCTGATTAGTCTCATAATTCTTTGTGATTTTCTCCTGTATAGAATAGAGGGATTCTAAAGCAGTTACTCATATGTAAATAACTGTGGTTAAGTCACATTCTACTTCTTTTAAATCATTTGAAATAAAATGAAATTTATTCTTACAGCAAAACCAAGGGTGGCAGCTCACCAAAAATCTCCCTCACAGCAAAATGATGCACATTCCCCAACCTCCAACTCTGTGCCAATGGCATCCAGATGACCCTACCCACCACCAGGAGGGAAAAAACATCTATAGGCTGAACAAGGACACAAAATCCAATTCAGCTATTCCCCAGATGTCAGGCAGAGTGACTCATAAGGGTCCAGAGATGAATGGTCCAGTCTGAGCGTATGGTAATCCATCTCGATGCACCAATGAGCATATCCTCCAAATTTAAAGACCAAAAAATGGAAGACCTGAATAGAGAAATAGACACAAGATTTTTGTGTGTGACTATCAACACCCTCTGTTTGGAAAAATACTTTTTATTGAAGTGTACAATTCATACCTGAATGTACAGAAAAATTATGTGTACAGTAAATGCTGGGGCTTTCCAAATAAACATATGTAACATCATAAAGCGCCTTTACAGTGACCTCTACCAACTCCTGGGTTTGTGGTGAATTGGTTGTTAAAAATTAGGCAAGAGCATCATGAAAATTTAACTACTAACTGTAGACCCTATCTCCCATGGGGTGTATTTCCTCCAAACCACCCTATTTTTTTCTACAAATCAATTTTTTAGAGACTTAATAATAAAGAAGTCAACTGAGGCAAAGTGTATAATCCATGGTATTTGCTGCCATCAAAGAGCTTTGTGTCATCAATTCAATCATTATTAAAGCATTTTTATTTTTTTGAAAAAAGAACCAACATAAACCAGACAATAAACTCGCACATAAATGCCTCTGCTCACAATCTTGTCATTTCACCTGCTATACACAGTGGCTATTTCTGACTATTCCTGGAGAAATATTTATTAGTTTTGAAGCCATTTTACTGAGATATTTTCTCATGCCATGTGGACTAGCCAAATCCTAAAAAGAATGTTCTTTTTTTTAAATGCAATTAATAAGACCTTTAATATAAAATTGAAAAATGAAAGAGAAATGAGTTAGAAAGAAATTACAAACTTTAAAAGAGAGTGTAAGGGATTGTCCAGTAAGCATGGAGTACCATGGGACTGTCCTACTATGGCCACCAGTTTCCACCAAGTCCCTTGGTGGGCAAGAAGCTCTGCTTGACCTGGGTCTAGGCAGCCAGTGGTTCTGCCAGGCAGCAGATGGCCCATGCTGGGGTGGGGTAGGGAACTTGGCAGATGCCTGTGAGGCTGGCTCAGAGGGTGTGATTTCTAAAGGACATCCTTAGGTGTGGACCAGGTGCAAACACAGCACTGGACACCCAGACTCCTGGTGTGTATGTTGGGGTTAGGGCTACCTTTAGCACCCTGGGATCCTGCAGAGCTCATGACAGTACAATTTCAACACTATTGACAGCACCCACACCTCCCCTTCCCTAAAATCACCTGAGAAACCAACTTTGGGCATGTGCCACAGAGACCTGCATGCATTAGGGCCATGGGGACCTGGCGTGAACTTTAGACAACAAAACCTTCCTGCAGGGACATAGCTGGTATCTCAACCCTGACCCCACTCCTGTCATGGAACCAAGCCCATGTCATTTCTCAGGCAGTGCTGTGACTTTTTGGTGGTGGCTGTTGCCTTACTATGCACCCTATGCTACTGGGTCATAGACTTCCAGGATCACAGACCACTGCAGGAAAATGGATCTGCCAGTCTTTCCAGTTTTTAAAACATTCCATGTGGAAATGGAAACTGGAACCTCAGGAATCTGTATGCCCTTCTACACCTGGTGGAAAGGACTTATGGCATAAAATCAAGAATTATGCACATGCTTTGTGGGATACACAGAAAGAAAATAAAGAGAAAGTGGCAGAAGGAATATCCAAAGATATAATGGCATATTCAGATGTAATGAAAGGCTTATATGCACAATCATGGAACAGAAAGAATCCCATACAGGATAAAGTCCTAGAAAAACATGCCCAGACACATTGGAATTGCACAGTAAAATGCCATGGGCCTGGAGAGAATTCTGATAGCTGTGAGAGTAAAGCAACATGTTTTCTGCAAGTAAGGCCCTGTAAGTTCAAGCAACAATTTCACAGAAATCATGAAGACAAACATCAAGAAGGCAAAAAGGCAAATTAAGATGCAATATTTCAAGGGCTCACAGAAAATGAGTCACTTCTAATAACATAATATCTAGTGAGAAAAGCTTTAGGAAATGAGGAGAAAATTAATATGGTATTCCCATATTAAAACAAACAAACAAACAAACAAAGAAACAAAGAAACAAAAAATCCTGTGGGAGTTTTCCACCAATTGTGCTGCCTACAAACAATTTTAAGCAAATTCTTCAGATAGAAATGAAAGGACACTCAACGGTGGGCCGAATTACATAAAAATTTAAGATCTCTCACATAGTCCACCATTTCTCTAATAAAAATAGCAGTATTAATGTATTGGGTTTTGGTATGTTACTCCATATTTTAAAATTTCTAAAATTCAAGTGCATAAAATTAAAGATCACCTATGATTGGGGATATACAATGTATGAAGGCATAATATGCAACTATTACAAGGAGATGAGGGGTTTCAGAAGGGAATAGGAACAGTGTATGAGTATATGGACTACAGTTAACCCTATAATAATAAGAATCTAGGTTTATCAATTGTAACAAATTTACCATATGAATGGAAAATATTCATGATAAGGGAATCTATGAGTGGGGGAAGAGCATACAAGGACACTGTTCATTCTACATGATTTTTCTGTAAACCATAACAGCTATAATTAAAAATAAAACTGCTGCCTTGGATAAAGAAAAACACTATATACTGATAAATTGGTCAATTAAAGACAAAGTCAGCAATTAAATATATATATATATAGCAAAGCTCCAAAATATATGAATCAAAAGTTGAAAAAATTAAAGGGAGAAATGGATAGTGGTACATTACTGCCACATTCAATAAACCATTTTCTTTCACTGAATGCATCTCTGATTAGTCTCATAATTCTTTGAGATTTTCTCATGTATGGAGGGATTCTGATGCAGTTACCTGTATGTAAATAAGTGCTGTTAGTTCACATTCTAATTCTTTGAAAGCATTTGATATAAAATGAAAGTTATTCTTACAGTAAAAACCAAGGTTGACAAGTATCAGACAAGCTCCCTCACAACAAAACGATACCTAGTCCCCAACCTTAAACCCTGTCCCAATGGTTTAAGATGCCTTGTGCACCACCAAGAACGAAAGAACATCTCTAGGCTGAACACAAGTCCCATCTTGACTATTCCCCAGATGTCAGGCACAGATGTCAGGCAGAATGGTTCATAATGGTCAAGGGAGGCATGGTCCCTTCTCTGGGGTGCAGCCTTCCATCTTGTTGAACCCATGAGCACAGCCTTCAAAATTGAAGATCAAAACATGGAAGACCTAAATAGGGAAATAGGAAAACCCAAAACTTTTGTGCATTACTACCAATGCTGTATTTTTGTAAGTATATATTTTATTGAAATGTACAATTCATACTTGAGTATACAGCCACATTATGTGCATAATAAAAGTTGGAAACTTACAAAATAAATGTGCCTAACATTATACAGGTATCACAAACATTTGCCTCCATGAACTCCTTGCTTTTTGGTATTTCATTTGCTACAAACTAGGCAAAAGCATCATGAAAATATGATTAATAACTCTAATCTATATCTCACATTGGGTGTATTTCCTCCAACCCTCCCTATTTTTTCCTACAAATCAATTTTATAGAGACTTAATAATAAAGAATTCAATTGAGGCAAAGTCCATTTGCCCTGCTTTACGTAGCTGCTATTTCTGGCTATTCCTGCACTACTTTTTAATAGTTTTTTAAGCAGTTTTAATGAGATACATTCCCATACCATGTGGTGTAGCCAAAATACAAAAGGAATGTTTTTATAAAGCTGTTAATAAGAGCTTTAGTGTAAAATTGTAAAACAAAAGAGTACAAAGTTTTCATGAAATTATAAATTTTAAAAGAGAGTGTAAGGTCAGGTTAGTTTTAATATAATCCATTATAAGAAATACACCACAGAGGAAGAAACATTTAAATGTTAGTAATAATTCAGACATAATTGAAATCAATAACACAATTCTTATTTGTATATACAGCCCTATTGTACCCAATAATCTTAAAAAATGACATAAATTACTGATTTAGTGATTCTATTTTCATTTACACCATATTTAGGTCTGGATTATCAAATTCCTATTTGGGAATTCTTCATATCTTGTTGGAATGAATTACTGCAGATCACAATAGGCCAACTCATACTTTCATGGGGCCACAAAACTCAAAATCTTTTTCAACATTCCTCCTGTGAAATCATTTTTGACTCAAATGGACTAATTAATTAATAAGTATGCATTAGTTAGCCAAAAATAAAAATGATGTACCAAAAATGTATCTCTTCTGCAGTCCTTAGTCAATTAAAAACAGGTGTTTATTTTCTATGCTGATACAGAATCCTGATCATCACACAACTCTTCCAGTAGGCATCAGAGCAAGCAATCAAAGAGAGGGGTGGCGTGGAGGGAGAGATAGAGAAGGAAAATGGAGAAAAATGTCCAGAAGGACATTGCAGAGCATGTACAAGGTCATTAGGGCCTTCTTTGCTCAATCAGAAGAATGGATTCCTGCTATTTTTAAGTCTACCCAGAACATGGCTAGTATGGCCCTTATGCTAGGTCAAAATCACTCTCAAGGAATGTCAAATAACTACAACCAGTCAGAGGCAGACTCAGAAGAGAGGAGAATTAAATTAGTATTCAATCCTAATGAGATTACTAAGAAAACCCCCTTGTTTGCAAAAGTCCTCCTCAGATCTCAGTCTGCCAAGTGTCAAAGCAGAAATAACTTCAAAAATGAGAAAGTATTTACACCTCAATGATGAGTCAGTCTATCCAAATCCATATGACAGTAGATATACCCTTCCTTACCCAGAATGGAAATCTTGTTCAAGGAATGCTAAATTAGCCTCAGGCACTTGGTTCCAAAATGGCTCCCAGCAGAGGAGGCTGAAAGGGTAGGAGCAAGCTACACCTTGACTTTGGGTCTAAGGAAATACAATGCCTGGGGGCACCTGACAACAGGCATGGTCATTCCACTTGCCGCTTATCCACCATAGATATCCCCAGTGGGCATGGCCTGAACATATAACTGCCCATTGTTTTGTGGCCAGGGGGAAGGGGGGCATGTGGGAGGGAATCTTTGGAATAGAATTTTCCTAAATTGATGACAAACACAGGAATGAAATAAAAAAGGATCTCTTCTTACAAACAGGGTCAGGAAGCTCTAATTCTGTTTTGAGGTATTGGTCCAAATATAGATGTATTATGAATAAACCAGGAGTCAAGTTGATGGTTATGGGTGAAAGAACTAAACACATGAGAAGCAAGGAAAAACAGGCAGTCTCCACACCAAGTATTTCATGTTGTTAATGAGAGAAGATGAACAATGTGTGCCAAATATACACTATACACCATGCTTAGTGGTCATAGTCTGATGATATTATCTCATAAACTGTAACAAAGCTTCAATCATATTGTGGTGTGTTGATGGAAGGCTGTTGTATGTGGAGTCTTCCCAAGTGCATGATTTTTTTCTAAGTTCACATTCTATAATAAAAATATACTTTAAAAAATAATAGTGTGGGATGGAAGAAATTACATTAAATGTATGATAATATAAAGTAATAAGATTTTGATCAAAATTTTTGATGATAATTTTTCATGTGCATATTTGGTACCTTTCAAATAGAAAAACCATTTTTAAAATACCTGGCCTAATGCAAACTTTCAAAATGACTCTTAATATCTAATATCATTTTAATATAAAAATTTTCCATAGAATTACTCAAAGATAAATACACAGTAATTGAAAATGTAAGATATTTAGTTAGCTACTTTGAAAAGTACAGTCATTAAACATGAGAGGCCTCAATGATTTCATTTACTGGTGAATGCAATTGGTACAAAAATTTCTGTATAATTTAAAAAATTTAATAAAATAATGGTAATTACACTAACTGGGAGAATAATGATAAGATAGTTCCAAATGTTTTTCACTGATTTTTAATCTTTGAATAAGCCCACTTTTTACTCTGTAATTTAGAGGAGATCTTTGTGAATTAATTTATGAATCTGTCTTCTATTGTTAAAAAAACTCTAGTTCTTGTTTCACAGAAAGCTTTCCTGAATAGTCTCATAATTCTAAGAGTGTTTCTTATGTATATAGGGATTCTGCTGTGGTTACTCATAAGTAAATAAGTGCTGTTATGTCACATATTACTTCTTTGAAAGTAGACCAGACATTTTACCAGATTCCTCCTACAGACCCTCCAAAAATGTCTCTCTTTTTATTGTGTTGTTTTAGGATACCTCTTGCCTGTGGTATCCAAAAATTCTAGTCCTCTGGATACCATCAGCTCAAAAAAGAGGACTGGGGCATGACCTGTAGTTCCACCTGAAACATAAAGAGTGAACAGAAAGACACAGGGTTCAATGATAATTTTTAAATAAATTTTCTGGCAATTTTTGCCTCAGGTTCCCAACCAATGATGTGGCATCATGAGAAATGAAAAGAGAATTAAAATGATGTTTAGGGAGAAATTCATGCATCTGTTGTCTTCTGGCAGAATGTGTCTGAGGTGTTGACATGGGTAATCTAAGGAACTTTCTTTAAGTTGGAGATACTTTGCTTAGCAGCTCTCACTCATTAGGCAGCTGCAAGATGAGTTGAACCATATTAGCAAGCAGGTAGTCATCACTGTGTGATATGGCTATGTATTCATTTTGAGGAGCTCCAAGTAAAATGTGAAATGAAATAATTTATCATTTATTCTTTTCAAGAGTAAATGTAAAGCTACATGGCTTCCTAACACTGGCATGGCCACCACAAATATATAATTCAGATGAGAGGTACAGATGTAGTAGGAAAAGGGCACAGCAGTCCTTGGGTCTGAAACAGTCAGGATCCCCATGAACAATACTTGATGGTATCCACCAGGAAGTGCTTGAGCTCATCTGTGGTGGTTCCACACTCAAATATGCCCCAGTGGATTCCACAGTTCTTTACCAAAGGGTGAGGAAAGCCCCCAGTTTTCAAGTCTGTCAGGAAAATATCCCATCTTGTTTCTAAGCCCTATCACAGCCCTTGAAAAATCATCAGAGAATGATTTTTCCCCATGACTGACACATTTTCAAGAAAGCAATTATCCCAGGTACAGAAACTGAATGTCTGTTGTGAACACTGAATTTTGCCTTCCGGGGTTGCCCTGTGACTTGATCCTTATGACTCCATCTAGAAATGTGCTGCTTGCATTGAATTTCTGAATTCAAGTGGACACAGCAGATTTCACCATGAGATGTTTGGTTCTAGAGTCCTGGCCCCTGATGGCCATTCTGCATCTTTACTCTTGATCTGGGTCTACAATAGGATTTTACTGGACCAACCCCTCATGTGACTGAACTTCAACTGTGGTCTTGTGTTTGGATCCTGTGTTGTGTGCCTTTAGCCCTGAGGGTAATTTCACAGCCAGTTTGCAAAGTGAAAAAGGAAGAGATTTGGGGGTGGAAGAGTGGGGGTGGGGTGCTTTTTCTTCTGATTCATAGATAGCACCAGGAGCACTACTTGGGCTCTTGGAGGGGGAAGTGACTGCCGCCAGTGGTGGCACAGGTGTTGTGCCAGATTTGAGGAGAAGCAAGCTACTTCCTCAGCTTGATGGCTGAATATTGGTGCAGATGGCTTGAACTTCCATTGAAAGTTTCTCTTGATTCAAGGCTTGGGTATGAGATTTTCTGAACAGGATGACCATGCCCCTGGCCCCTCCCAGCCCCACTGATTGCCCAGGGTTTTGAGGTGTTTGGGAGCTCATCCCTGGATAGTGATTGGTTTCACTTTTACAAGCAGCCCATCATTTTTCTTAGTAGCAGATAACAAAATATTTCTTTGTGTAAACAAAAATATAGTAGACAAGCACACATAGAATTTCAGTTGCAAAGCAGAGAAATACAAATATATAAATTATGGCAGTTTTAATAGAAAAGTGTAACAGCCAAATGATGCCCGAGTTAGTTTTGGAACAAACTTGGTTTTTATCACTGAAGTTCAATTCTCTTTTTCTAAATATCTTTTTCTAAATATTTTAGCACAATTCTGTAAACTAAATGTCTAACACCAAAGAGATATAAGTTCAATGACCGTACTATATGGTCCTTAGATTTAAGGCAGCAAGGTCAATTCCCACCCAAAAACACACAAAGGAAACATAGGCATAGCCTTTAACAGAAGTCACTAATGAACACTTTTTCAACTCCCTCCTCTTGGAGGTAGTGGGATGGAAAGAGACATTCTAGGTATGAAGGAATCAAGAAATACATTTTTACTATAATTTCTTTAGCTTTATGTGCAGTTGAGGGAAGTTCAACTAACACCTTTTGGGGGGAGGTGTGGCAAGGAAGAGGCAGAGGACAGTACTCATTTCCATGATTGATTTTGTTTCATTTTGGTAAGTTTACAACCATAGGATAATTGATTACACTACAAAGCATTAGTAATCTGACTCTTAAGAATATATGTATTAAAACTAGGTGTTAAAAAAAACACTCAAAAGCTAGAGGTTTGCTATGACATGGTTCCTATCAAGGTAGCCATGGCCAGAAGTTGCTTAATAGGTTAGAGGTTTCTAGAAGGGCAATTATGAAAGGATGAAGAGAAATGAAAATCCTGAGATGCATGACAAACCCTTGTTCTGAATACAATATTATAGTCCCTGTCCCATCTGAGATACTGTTATACATTGTGTTTTCCAAGCTGCCACTGTTCAGCCACAGACCCATTACCTTATTATACTGATCAATTCCCCCTCCATCCGCTCCCACAAAACTTGGCTTGCCAAGAATAACTTGTGTAGGGTTTTATCTCAGCAATTTCTGCCACCAATTTCCTCAAATATTCCTTTCCACCAGCCTGAGGTTAAAAATGCAATGAAACACTGAAATAAAAACCAATTCTCTTGGTTTTACAGACACATCAGAAGAAAAAATATTTAAAAAATAATTTGTAGAGGACAATTTCATAAGTCATTAAAATATTCAAATATCTTACTGTAGCACAAAATATGATCCTTCAGTACACTAACTGGCATAATAAGTCAGAAAAAGTATAAAGTATAAAAAACTTTATACTTTGATCTTTTATGTTTTCATGTACATGGGACCTAGTTTCATGGTCACTAACCTGAGCCTCCTGACAATAAGCCAAACAAATAATTTAATCTTCAAGAGGGCCAACTTCATTTTTGTGTACATACTTTTTTGTATTGCATCTTACAATGGTAATAACAAAAGTCTATTTCTTCCAAAAACCCATAACACCATCAGAGCTGGTAAACATGAACATACAGAAATACATCCAAACAAATGGCTTAACAGAAAAACTAGCAAACATTGGCTGACCACCCTCAAGAGTGGAAACACCAAGTTAAAGGATATAGAAAGAAGGAAAGCACATTTAAGCCATTTCCAGTGGAAAATATAGGGTAAAATGAAAGAAAAAAAAA
>JAQZBX010054606.1:0-18631 GCA_029593785.1 Cabassous unicinctus
ATGGACAGGCACAGCAAGCTGATGCAACAAGATGACACAACAAGACATGTGGAGAGGAAAAACAGAATGAGAGACACAATAAAGATGGGAGGTGGCTCAAGTGACTAGACACCTCCCTCCCATATCAGAGGTCCCGGGTTTGGCTGCTGGTGCCTCCTAAAGAAACAAGACGAACAGACACAGCAAGTGAAAAACAAGAAGGGGGTGGGGAGAAATAAATAAAATAAATCTTAAAAAAAAAAAAAACATCAGCCATCCATATGCTGTCTACAAGATAATCACCTTACATGCAAGGACAAATAGACTGAAAGTAAAAGGGGGGAAAAGATATTCCACGCACACAGTAATAAAAAAAAGAGCTGGAGTAGCGCTAATAATATCGGACAAAAAAGACTTTAAATACAAAACTGTTATAGGAGATGACGAAGGACATTATATATTGATAAAAGGAGCAATTCACCAAGAAATAACAATAATAAATATTTATGCACCTAACTAGGTGCCCAAAATAGGCACACACTTGCAAAACTGAAGAGAGAAATAGATGTTTCTACAATAATAGTTAGAGACTTCAATACAACAGTCTCATCTTTGGATAGAACAACTAGACAAAGGATCAATAAGGAAACAGAGAACTTGAATAATATGATAAATGAATTGGAACCCACAGACATATACAGAACACTGCACCCCATAACAGCAGGATATACATTCTTCTCAAGTGCCCATGGATCTTTCTCCAGGATAGAGCATATGCTGGGTCACAAAACAAGACTCAATAAATTTTAAAAGATTGAAATTATACAAAGCACTATCTCTGATCATAGTAGGGTAAAGCCGGAAATCAACAACAGGTAGAGAAAGTGAAAACTCACAAATAAATGGATATTAATCAACAGACTCTAACAAGCAGTGAGTCAAAGAAGAAATCACAAGAGAAATCAGTAAATATCTCAAGACAAATGAAAATGAGAACACAACACACGAAAACCTATGGGAAGCAGCAAAGGCAGTGCTGAGTGGGAAATTCATAACCCTCAACACTTACATTAAAATAGAAGAAAGAGCTAAAATCAAAGACCTAACTGAACACCTGAAGAAACTGGAAAAAGAACAGCAAACTAACCCCAAAGCAAGCAGAAGGAAAGAAATAAAGGATAGAACAGAAATAAAGGAAATTGAGAACAAAACAAAACAATAGAGAGAATCAATAAAAGCAAACACTGGTTCTTTTAAAAGACCAACAAAATCAACAAACCCTTAGCTAGACTGACAAAGGAAAAAAGAAAGAAGATACAAATAAATAAAATCAGAAATGGGAGGGGGGCATTACTACTGACCCCACAGAAATAAAAAAAGATCATAAGAGGATACTACGAACAACTGTACACCAACAAACTAGAGAATGTAGATGAAATGGGCAAATTCCTAGAAACACACATACAACCTACACTGACCCTAGAAAAATTAGAAGATGTCAACAAATTAATCACAAGGAGATTGAAATAGTCATCAAAAACCTCCCAAAGATGAAAAGCCCAGGACCAGATGGCTTCACAGGTGGATTCTACCAATCATTCAAAGAAGAATTAATACAAATTTTGCTCAAACTATTCCTAAAAAATAGAACAGGAGGGAATGCTACCAAACTCATACTATGAAGCCAACATCACCCTAATACCAAAGCCAGATAAAGATAACATGAAAACTAGAAATTATAGAACAATTTCTTTAATGAATATAGATGTAAAAATCTTCAAAAAAAATTGCTAATCAAATTCAACAGCACATTACAAGAATTATACATCATGATCAAGTAGATTTTATCCCAGGTATGCAAGGGTGGTTCAACACAAGAAAATCAATCAATGTAATAGATTACATTACTAAGTTGAAGAAGAAAAATCACATGATCATCGCGATTGATGCAGAAAAGGTATTTGACAAAATCCAACATCCTTTCTTGATGAAAACTCTCTGAAAGATAGGAATAGAAGGAAATTTTCTCAACATGATAAAGTGCATAGATTAAAAACCCACAGCTAACATTGTACTCAATGGAGAAGGACTGAAAGCTTTCCCACTGAGATTGGGAACAAGACAAAGGTGCCCACTATCACCACTGTTATTCAAATTGTGCTGGTCAACATGTGATTATACCAAATACCATTGATTGTACATTTTGGATGAATTGTATGCTTTATTAATATGAACCAATAAAACTGATTTGTTTAAAATATATCTATATAGTGCTAGAAGTCCTAGCTAGAGCAATTTTAGGCTAGATAAAAGAAACAAAAGGTGCACAAATAGGAAAGGAAGAAGTAAAACTTTCACTATTTGCTGATGACATGATCCTATACCTAGAAAATCCTGAAAAACCCAAATAAACCTACTAGAACTAATGGACGAGGTTCACCAAAGTAACAGGATACAAGATTAATACTCAAAAATCAGTAGTGTTTCCATATACTACTAATGAGGAAGTCAGGAAAAACATCCCATTTACAATAGAGACTAAAAGAATCAAATATTTAGGAATAAACTTAACCAAGGACATAAAGGACTTGTATTCAGAAAACTACAAAACATTGCTAAAAGAAACCAAAGAAGACTTAAATAAATGGAAGGACATTTTGTGTCCATGAATTGGAAGACTAAATAGCATTAAGATGTCAATTCTACCCAAATTTATCTACAGATTCAACACAATCGCAATAAGACCTTCAACAGCCTTTTTTACAGAACTGGAAAGGCCAATTATCAAATTTATTTGGAAGGGTAAAAAATATAGAACTGCTGTATGATCCAGCAATCTTGTGACTAGGAATATATTCAGAAGAACTGAAAGCAAGGATGCTTTCAAGGATGTGAACTGACATTTGCACACTGATGTTCACAGCAGCATTATTCACAATTGCTAAAATATGGAAACAACCCAAGTGTCCATCAACCTATGAGGAGATAAACAAAATGTGGTATATATATACAATAGAATACTATTCAGCTGTAAGAAGAAATGAAATTGGATGCATAAGACAACATGGATGAACCTTGAGGACATTATGTTGAGTGAAATAAGTCAGCCACAAAAGGACAAATATTGTATGGTCTCACTTACATGAACTAAAATAATGATTAAATTCATGTAGGTAAACTCTAGATGGTAAGTTACTAGGAAATTGAATGTTTGTTGAGAATGGGAACTGATATTTAATGTATATAGAATATTTAATAAGGTTTATTGTAAATGTGTGGAAATGAACAGAGTTGATGGTAATACATTATAGTGAGTATAATTAAGACTGTTGATTTATAAATGTGATTGTGGCTGAAAGGGGTAGTTTGTGGATTTAATATTTCAATTTAAAGGAAGCTAGAAAATAATGTAGGGACTGTATAACACAGTGATTTTGGTGGTGGATGAAGATTATGGTTAATAGTATAAGAATGTTCTTCCTCTACAAAGTGTTAAGTATGGTGATACATGGGAAAATTATAACCAATGGAACTTATGGATGATAGTTAACAATTATATTGTAATATTTTTGCAGAAATGGCAAAGATGATATATCAATTTTAAGGGACAACAATAGCAGGGCATAAAGGGATATGGGATTTTTCCTTTTGGAGTAATGAAAACGTTCTAAAATTGACTGAGGTGATGACAACACAATTCTGTAATGAATATGAGAGTCACTAAGTGTACACTTCAAATGGATTGTACAAAGCATGCAACTGTTTAACACAATGAATCCTATAGAAGAAGATGGACTATGGTTAACAGAACAAATATAAGAACATTCTCTCATGAATTATAACAAATATATAATACGAATACAGGGTGTCATCAGCTGGGTGGGTTGGGAGAAAAATACACAAAATTTAAAATATTGGCTATAGTCAGTTGTAATGTTCTGACAATGCTCTTTCATAGTTTGTAACAATTGTTTCACAGCAATGCAAGGTGTTGGTGGTGGGATAATGTATGGGAGCCCTGTATGATAATATGCATGTTTGTTTAATAAGTTCACAACATATACTATACACTTATTGTTTATGACTGTTCATGTATGAATGATAAACTTCAATTTAAAAACTTAAAAAAAAAAAGATACAATTTTATACAGGGCATAGAGGAACATGTTAAACAACACTATTAGGAAACAACCAGGCAAATCCAGAACATGGACTCTGTAGAGGATTACTGGCCTGGACTCTAAACTAAAGCTAAAAAAAAGACATTCTTGGGTCAACTGAAGAAGTTTGACTATAGTAGATATTAGATGAAGTTGAGGAATTACGGTTAATTTTCCTAAGTGTAATAATGGCATTGTAGGGAAGCTGATGTGGCTCCAGCAATCGAGCTGCCGCCTACCACATGGGAGGTCCCAGGTTCAGTTCCCAGTGCCTCCTAGAGAAAGATAAGCAAGATGGTGAGCTGGTGCGACGGGCTGGTGTGGCAAGCTGACACAACAAGATGACACAACAAGGAGACACAAAAAGGAAACACAATGAGGGACACAACAAAGCAAGGAGCGGAGGTGGCTCAAGTGACTGAGCACCTCTCTCCCACAAGGGAGGTCCCAGGTTCAGTTCCCGGTGCCTCCTAAAGAGAAGACGAGCAGACACAAAAAGCAAACAATAAATGGATACAGAGAGCAGACAGCGAGTGCAAACAATGGGGTGGGGGGGTAGGAAATAAATAAATAAAATAAATCTTTAAAAAAAATGGCATTGTAGAGATGTAGGCAAATGTCCTTCTGTTCAAGAGATGTGTGCTGAAGGGATGAAGTCATGTTGTCTGCCACTTTCAAATGTCCTGACCAAAAAAAGAAAATTATGTGTCTAGAAGAGCAAGAGAGAAAAATCAAATACAGTAAAATATCTGTTAAATCTAGATGAAAAGCACACAGATGTTCGCTGAATTATTTCTTTCAATTTTTCTTTAAGTGCAAAAATCTTTATAATAAAAATATGGGGGAAAAGATACCATATCGAACTCATGATATTGGCAAACACAAAGTCCCAAAATGTTAAATTCCCTGAACTTGATAACCGCTCTGTGCTTATGTTAGAAAATGTCCTTGTTCTTAGGAAATATATGCTAAAATAGTTAGGGGCAAAGATGTATGATGTCTGCAACTAATTCTCAAAAGGGTTCAGGAAAAAAAATTATACAAAATCATAAAAATTAAATATATGAGAGAAAAAGAGAAAGAAAAGATGGCAAAATGCTAATTGGTGAATCTAGGTGAAGAGTATATGTGAGTTTTTTGTATTATTCTTGTAACTCTTCTGTAACTTAGACAATTTTGCAAATTAAAAGTTTAAAAATTAAAAATTGGACAACACTAAGTATTGGCAAGGATGTGGTGTAATGGTAGCCTTCATATTGCTGATGGGAACAGAAATTGATAGAACCACTATGGACAGTGATTTGACAATATCCAGTGGAACTGATGATGCACATACTGTCTGATCCACAGTTCCACTTCTGAATCTAGTCCTCATGCCCATCTGTGTGCAAGAATGTTTCTCCCAGCATTGTTTGTAATAGCAAAAGTTTTTCACAGAATGGTTTTGGTTTTCAGAAAATGGCTGATTTTCAGAGAATAAATAATAAATAAATGTATGTATGGAATGTACAATGGAATACTAAATGTAGCAATAAAAATAAACAGGGGAGTGGATATAGCTCAAGTGATTGAGCACCTGCTTCCCATGTACAAGGTCCCAGGTTCCATCTCCGGTACCTCCTAAAAACAAATAAATGAAAAAACCAACTCTCTTGGATAGCGGATGTAGCTCAGTGGTTGAGCACCTACTTCCCATGTACAAGGTCCTGGGTTCAATCTCCGGTACCTCCTAAAAAAATAATTAATAAATAAATGAAAATAAACAAACTAGAGCTTCATGTATCAAATATACGTAATTTTAAAAAATATAAAATATGAGAGAAGAAAAGAAATGGCCAAAGAATATGTACACTGATAATTTTTATATAAAATCTTAAAATCATGCAAAACAATACAATATATTGCTTATGGACAAATACATACATAATAAAAGAACAGAGACTCAGGGAAATTGATAACCACATTCAGGATTTTGTTACTTCTGGAAAAGGGTTTCAAATATATATGCAATGTTTTATTTCTTAAGCTGGGCTGTGAAGACATGGTGTTAAATAATATTTTTGATACTTTTTGTACACCTGAGAAATTGCATAATACTAAAAGAAATTGATGCAGATTTCTGGAGCCAGCCCTACTGAGAATGACATTTAGAAATCTATGGTTCTCATACATAACAAAGTTTGCCAAACAATTAAAATAGAGCAAGTGAAATCTTCGAATCAAGTAGTCAACAGTCAGATAGGGAATGGTGTAACTTACAATATTGTACCTGTCTTGTTAGCTGTAAAATGATGTCAAAACTACCAAGTAATAACAAGAAAAATGCATGTTGTGTTTAATTCTGATGCACAAATAATAAAATCTGAACACTTAATACAGCATTTGTAATAGCTACAATTTCATAGTCTTAAGAGTTATTTGATAACAACTCCTTTCAGGAATAATCTTCCTTTTCTTAGTAAAGGAAAAACAATGATTCCAGACATATCACAACTAAAGGGAAAAAAACCCAACTTAAAAAATAAAAAAAAAACCCACCAAATGGTCACTAATATTTTTTGTCACTTAAAACCACACTGAGGCTAAACTAATTTCCTTAATTAACTTCATTTGGTCATTATCTACACCCAAGGCTAAGGAAAATAGGCAAGAAGAAACAAACCATACCTTCCTCATATTTTCTGCATCCATGGCAACTATTTCCAGTTGGTTTCTCTCCTCCTCAACTCTGGTTAACCTCTGCAGTAATGTCTCCTTCTCATCCTGTAGCTTCTTGCACTCATTCTGGGCCTGCGTTGTCTGGCCTTTGACATTCCCCAGGTATTCTTGCAATCCACTGATGACACCTTCTAAGTCCTTCTTCAGGGCTTCATTTGCTGCTATCTGGCCTAAGCAAGATGGAAGAAGAGAAGGTAAAAAAAGAGATGGACAATAAAATTCTTTCAAGATATATCATTACTGCATTTAGTTTCCTTTGCTGTTTGTTATTAGCTTGGAGGGAAATTCTAAGATTTCAATTATTTCCTAAGCCTACTCACTTAATTTTCTTTTTCATATGAAAGTTTTTTTTCTTATTATTTACAATACAGGAGTATTAAGCAGCTTTAAAATAAAAATAGTATGTTTTAGAGAGCAATGCTTATAAAATTTCCAATTCATGCTGTAAAATCAATTTAATAATTTCCAAATAAAACAAAGAAAAATGTTCAGCAAAGCTGAGTTCCTGCTGCTAGGTGCACAAAACAGAAATATTACGTATACAAGACTAATCCAACACTAGCAGCATGAACATGTAACTTGCAGACTTAAAACAACAACATATATAAGTACCTACTATGTGCCAGGTACTTTATGAATACTATCTCATTTAATCCTCCCAAGAACCTGGCTACATAGGTATTAGGGCGAGGAGACTCATGATTGAAAATAGAAGTAACCTGTCCAAAGTCACCCAGCTAAAAATGACAAAATAGGGTCTGGAATCTTTTCACATGAAGCCCAGTCCTGCCACTACAAGTTATTATCTTTCTCTTCTACTACTATCAGAATGTCATAATTTGAATTTTCATTGCACAATTAAACCCCAACACCCTTTCTACATGCTCCTTATAACTAGACACTGAATGCCCTGATGTCAATGTGCTCTTTGCTCATGAAGGATTTTATGCCACAGAAGAAGACAATCACAAAACAGTTTATCAGTTTCATTTATTTGACTTCTTGGCTACTAAATTGAAAGACCTGACTCACCAGGACATCAATCCAACAAAACAAAACTAAAATAAGAATTTTTAAATGTTATTAGATATTTTTGGGTACACTGCAAATATTTCCCTGTCAAGTACTAGTATTAACAGCGGAAGCATATTCAGACATTATTTAGATTAATGCCTGCCTGGGTGTCATCTGTCTTCCATTAATACTGAAACTGATTTACCTTAAAGCATAATTAAATTCTCACCTTCTGTAAGTTGTTGTTCAAGGTCCTTAATCTCTTCAGTTTCCTTAGCAATTCTAGAAAGTATCTCATCCAAACGGCTTTCAAGTTGTTTGTACTGCTTGTTCATAATGTCAAGCTGTTGTTCTTTACCCCTCTTCTGAGCCTTCATATGGGACTGAATTGGAAAAAAAAAAAAATCATGAAAACTCCAAATTCTTTAAACCAAGAGTTCTTAACCTTTTTTTCCCACGGACCCCTTTGCCAGCCAGGTGAAAACCATGGACCCTTACTAAGTCTACACTATACTGTGTATTATTTAATAAATATATCATACCCAAACCAACACATCCCCACAAGAATGTTATTCTGAATTTCAATTCAAGCTCATGAGCCCCTTGTTAAGAAACCCTGTTTTAAACTCTTTTAAAAATAATAATCTTTAATTTTCACAGGAAGAATAGAAAATAAAATTTCACTTTATTTTATTTAAAATTTTATTTAAATTTATTTAAAAGGATCAGAGAAGTTAAGGGATTTTTCCAAAGGCAGAGGTAGTAGGTAATATAGCTAAGATCAGTATTCTTTGCACTACATTAAAACATGTCTTTTAAAAACGGTTTTCAACAAGTAAATTATATATACATATATCCATAGAAAGACTTAAAAATTATTACAAAATGTTAACAAGGATTATATCTAGAATGATTAGAGGTTTTTTTCTTTATAAGTTTATTTATATATTTTGAAAAAGTTTTATAATAGACAAGCATACCTCCTTAGTCTGGGAAAAAACACATTAAATGCACTTTTTTTGTTTTTTTAAGGAGGTACCAGGGATTGAACCTAGGACCGTGTACATGGCAAGCAGGTGCTCAACCACTGAGCTATATCCACTCCCCAATAAGAGTTGGTTTTTTCGTTTGTTTATTTTTGTTTTTAGGAGGTACCGGGGATCAAACCTGGGACCTCTTACTAGGAAAGCAGGCTCTCAACCATTTGCGCTACATCCACTCCTAAACGCACTTTTAAAAAAAGGTTTCTTAGAGGAAAATATTGAGATGTAAAATAAATACTTATTTGGAATTCACATTTTATTTTTATTTTTTATTTTTAAAGAAGCTTTAGATTACATAAATGTTACATAAAAATAAAAGTGATTCCCATATGCCCCCTCCCCCTCCCCCACTTTCCCACATTAATAACATACTTTATTAGTGTGGTACATTTGTTACAATTGATGAACACATATTGAAACATTGCTACTAACCTGTGGACTATAGTTTATATTACAGCACATTAATTTTTAATCCCTTATACAAAGAAACATTTTGCTGGGAGCAGAAAGGGCCTCAAAGACCTTTTTGCCCAGTGATTTTCAAGATGGAGGGTCCTATGGAGACATATCCCCCCACAACTACAGATACTCTAGATGGAAAATAGGATGTACACACACCCATAGACCCTCTCATACCCTGCTCATTACATTAAGGAGCCACTGTTACTGAAAGGAGTAGATTGTATTTCTCAGGTGTGCTGATGGAAAAATTGATCTAGTCTAACCCTTCATTTTACAAATGAGAAACTGAATCTCATATCCATCAAATGACTTGCCCAAGAACTCTGGTTAGTGATTCTAAATTCCCAGCTAAGAAAAAGGAAGGCACGGGAGGCAACCGTTCCTATGGAGACAAAGTAATTCCCCAGAGAACCTTTACCCTCCTGCTCACACACTCTGACGCTCTAGCTTGCCTTCACAAGAGAGAAACAGAACAAAAAAATCAAGTGAAAGTTAGCAGGAGAGAGAATCGGATCTCATTTCAAACAATGAACATTAAGGTTCTCATGTCTAAGACCCACTGGATTATAAAACAACATTCCTCAATTTTAGAGGGTTGCTACCCCTAAAAAACAAGAAAGAAAGTCTCTTCACTTTTGAGGAACAAATGAATGGCAGATTGATTGGGAGCTTTATATTTTTCTATTGGTAAAAACTGATGAGATTTTCAAAACTCTTCCCCCTACATTCCCCAAATACTTATCCGAAATCTTCCTGGAAAGGTAACTGCATTAACAGCTTAAATTGTAAGTAAACTTAAGGTTTATGGTTGAAGAAGAAAAAAACAAAAACAAAAACAAAAACAAGAAACTATTGCTCTCACATCTCTATCAATAAATCTTTAAAATTCACCATTAAAAATTCCATTGAAACCTCTTTAATATACAGGGCAAAAAATTAGTTCAATATGCCGATGATGTGCATTAAACACATGGGAACAAAAGTAGATTCTGCGATTTTCACCTCTGAGGGGCTCACAAAAGAGTTGTAAAAACAGGAACTTACATCTCTGGCTCCTCCTCCTTTTATGTCCTTTTTTAGAGTGAGAAAACGATCATACCTTAGCTTAGAATTTGTCCTGTTAAAACTGAGCCGTTGAGAAGAGAAACTGTGGGCGGAACACTTTCTAATGCTGTCTTCAAATTCATGTGCACTTCCCTCCCTGACAGCCACACTTTTGTAAGCGCCTTGGAGCCTCTGTGACTTCCCTGGTTCGAACCACTTTCCTGGTCGAGAGTAAGCGGCAGTCCAGCCTGTCCAATCACAAGCAGCCTTTGCACGAAGGCCCTGCCCTCCCAGCTTTAAATCAAAACACAGGAAGCGCTCGACGGCCAATCATGCACAAACTTTACAACAGCTTGCTGCTGGCTAATTCCCACTAGATAACTGTTACCTTTTGCTTCTATGGGGCATTTCTCAAAAAGGAAGAGCAAACAAATCTACCTTTATTATATTTTCACCTGTGATCTGTGCGTCTAGATATCACAAGTTTTAAAACTAAAATGGAATTTGATTTTTAAATGGCATCTTCCTTTTGAAACCTGGTTAAATGCTGTTTGCTGAAAACCTTACTAAGCTGGGCTCTGTGCTAATTTTAAAATTAATCTCTTTAGATCTTTAATCTCTTTGGGAAAGGGGTCGTTATAGAAGCAGAAGCATGGGCTCTGCCTCTTTCTAAAACTGTGACTTTGGGCATATCATTTAATTTTTCTAAATCACATTTTCATCCTCTGCAAATTGGGGGGAAAAAATGCCACCAACCTTATATGGATGCTATAATAGAATAAAAGTTCCTCATCAGTATATTCAAAATATCCAACACAAGACAAGACACATTGTGGATATTTAATACATGTTTGCTTTCCATCTTCTCTCTCATCATGGTCATACTGTATTTTCTAATCTCTTAAACTTTTACCTTTAAATTCTATTTGCTATTAGGAAAGATACTTTATCTGAGTAGATTAAAGTTGAATAAAACTCTGTCTACATGCAGGGTTAACGCTTTCCTTTTAGCAAAAACGCTTGCTCATATTTTTGAGCCACCTACTGCTAGCCAATAAAGCAACTTTGTGCAAATTAGAAAATGATGTTCCCTGGGTGAACAAATTTTAAAAAGATGTCATTTGGTTCTCAGACTATGGCTGCAACCTTAAGAAATAACCTTTAGTAGTTTTATCAAAACCAAAAAAGTAAAAGAGAGGATTTGTGGGGAGATGAAGGAATCAGGAATCAGTCCTTCCACCAGAAACTATTAAACAGGCAGGAACTGCCTGAATCAACTATTTCAACACTCTAGAATCCAGTAAAACAGTGTACAGCATCCAGGGAAGAGGGAGAGGAAGGGGCTGGTAAATGACAGTAAATACCAGTAAACTGTGCTCTCTGGGTGGAGGTAACAGTCAACCATATGCCATTTTCACGGGAAGCAGCAGTGGAGACCGGCCCTTCCCCCTCACATACCTTGCTGGTATCAGAAAGGGACATTAAAAATCCAGTTCCCCAAGATCCTGGGGAGGGGTGGGGAAGCCAATAGTGGATCACTGCTTTTGATTAGCTACTTTAGATTGCTGGGGGCCCGGTTCTGGGGGCGGCCATTGTACCAGCCTGCCCAGGACAAAGGTGGCAGAGGGGACTTTAAAGGCAGTACACTTCCTCAGAGCTGCGGAGAACAGCTGATAGACTGCATTTGCTGAGCAACTGCTGAGGCAAAAAAGTGTGGCTTTGGAGAGCTGTGAAAGAAGCTCGGGGCACCCTTCCTGGCCCTTTCCTCATCCCCTTTCCAGGGCAGTTTGCAGTCACTCCCTTTGTGGGTCCCTGGACTTGTTCCAGCTGGAACAAGTCTTGTTTCTTGGGAAACTCCTCTCTGGAGTCATATACCCCTCCCAGAATTTGCCCTCCAGACAAAAGCAGCTTGAGACAAAGAAAGCAGTGTAAGAAACAAGTGAGGTAGGTGGCCTAGAGTAAAGGCTTACCTGTTTTAAGTCCTGCAGTGGGACACCATAGAAAGGGAGGTCTGTTTCCTGGAAAGCACAGGGGACATTCAAACTCCTGTAAACAAGCGAACTCCTAAGGCCACGAGCAAGTACAAGCCCAGGAGAAGACAGGGAGGACCCTGCACTTTGCATTTGCCTTGGGCTGACCTTCCTTAGGTGAGGGCTGAACTCTGATGGAAAGCAACAGCCAATTCAAAGCCAATTTGTGAAGACAGTGTAAAGTGTGTTCTACATAGGTTTGCTTGGTTTTGTTAGCTCCTGACACTCAAGAAAAATATGTCATATCACAAGCTGGATATAAAATCAAGAAACACATCTCACATGTCATTTTAAAGTATTAAAATTACAGTGTGCAGAAAGATTACAAGACAAAGAAACAAGAAGTGATGGCCAATCCAAAGGAAAAGGGAAAAAATCCAGAAAATATCAACAAAGAAGACCAGACTAGACATACTGGACAAAAGACTATTAAAAAATGATCTTCAATATGCTCAAGGGGAAAAAGGAAAATACAGAGAAAGAACTAAAGGATATCAAGAAAACAGTGAATGAACAATATGAAAATCTCAATAAAGAGATACAAATTTTAAACTAAACAGAATTACTGGAGTTGAAGATCATAATAACTGAAATGAAAAATTCTCAGAAGGGTTTCAACAGCATATTGGAGCTGGCAGAAAAACAATCAGTGAACTGGAAGACAAGGCAATTAAAATTAGTCAGACTGAGAAACAGTAAGAAAAAAAAATTATAAGTAAAATTAGCCTGAGACCTCTAGGATGTCATCAAGCGTAACAATATATGCATTATGGGGGTCCCAGAGGAGAAGAAAGAGACAAGGGACAGAAGGAGTATTCGAAGAAATAATGACAGAAAACTTCCCAAACTTAGTCAAAGACGTGAATATGCACATCCAAGAAGCCCAGAGAACTCCAAACAGGATAAACCTGAAGAAAAATACGCCCCATAACATACTGATCAAACTGTCGAATGTAAAAGACAAGAAGAGAATTCTGAAAGCTGCAAGAAAAAAGCAACAAGTTATGTATAAGTAAGTCCCAATTAGATTAAGTGCCAATTTCTCATCAGAAACCATGGAGGCAAAAAGGCAGTGGGTTGAAATATTTAAAATGCTGAAAGAAAACAATTGCCACACCCCAAAATTTATATACAGTGAGACTGTCTTTCAAAAATAAGGGAGAGATTAAGACATTTTCAGATAAACAAAAGCTGAGGGAGTTCATCACCACTAGACCTGCCCTACAAACAATACAAAAAGGAGTTCTTCAGTCTGAAAGGAAAGGACACTAGACAGTGGTTTGAAATGGTATAAAGAAATAAAGACCTCGAGTAAAGGTAATCATATGGGTAGTTATAAATGCCAATACTATTGTATTGTGTTTTTTTGTATGTAACTCCACTTCTTACTTCCTACAGGTGCTAAAATGCATAAAAAGTAATTATAAATATAAATGGCTTTAGACATGCAAAATATAAAGATATAATTTATAACAAGTATAAAAATGATGAGGGGTTGGAGAAATATAGAACAGTGTATGTGTATGCTACTGAAGTCAAGTTGGTATCAAATCAAATATAATTGTTAAGTGTTTAGAATGTTAAACTTTAACTCCATGGTAAGCACAAGGAAAATATATGAAACATATACCCAGACAGAAATTAGAAAGGACTCAATATGGTCAATACAAAAAAATCAAATAAATATGAAAGTAGGCATTAATGGAAGAATTAAGGGACAAAAATTATACAACACATACAAAGACTAAATAGCAAAATGGCAGGGAAAAAAGTGCTGCATTATCAATAGTGGCTTTCAATGTAAATGGATCAAACTCTCTCCAATCAAAAGGCAGAGATTGGAAGAATGGATAAAGCATGACCCAACTGTATGGTGTCTGCATGAAATTCACCCTAAATTCAAAAACAAAGTAGGCTGAAAGTGAAAAATGGAAAAAATATATACTATGCAAGTAGCAACCAAAAAAGCACTATGAGTTAGCTCTACTAATATCAGATAAAACAGACTTTAAGTGAAAAACTGTTATGAGGGACAAAAATGGTTATTATATACTGATAAAGGGTTCAAGTCAACAAGAAGATGTAACAATTATAAATATAAATGCAGTAACAAGTATAAATATAAATGCATCTTAACAGCAGAGCCCCAAAATATAGGCCACAAATATTGACAGATTTGAAGGGAGAAATAGACAGTTCTACATTAATAGCAGGAGTCTTTAATATACCACTTTCAATAATGGGTAGAACAACTAGACAAAAGATCAATAAGGAACAGAAGACTTGAACAATAATCTAACCCAACTAGACCTAACAGATATATATAGAACATTACACTTAAAAATAACATAATGCACATTCTTCTTGAGCGCACATGGATCATTCTCCAAGATAGACCATATCTTAGGTCACAAAACAAGTCTCAATAAATTCTAAAATATTGAAATCATACAATGTATCTTCTTTGACCACAATGGAATAAAGCTAGAAATCAATAACAGAGGGGAAATGGAAAATTCACAAATAAATAGAAATTAAACAATGTACTATTAAACAACCAATGAGTCAAAAAGAGATCAAAAGGGAAATTGGGAAATATCCTTGAGGTGAATGAAAATGAAAATACAACATACCAAAACTTATAAGATGCATCAAAGGTAGGACTGAGAGGGAAATGTATAGCTCTAATTTGCCTATATAAAAAAAGAAGAAAGATTTCAAAACAGAGAACTAATCTCAAAACTGGAAGAATTAGAAAAAGAAGACCAAATTAAACCCACAGCAAGCAGAAGGATGGAAAGAACAAAGATTAGAGTGGAGATAAATGAAACGAGAGAGAATCAATAAAACCAAACTTTGGTTCTTTGAAAAGATTGATAAAATTGATAAACCTTTCTCTAGAAAATGAAGAAAAAGGAGAAAGACACAAATAACTAAAATCAGAAATGAAAAAGGGGACATTACTACCAAACCCACTGAAATAAAAAGGACCATGAGAGTATACTATGAACAACTATATGCCAACAAATTAGATAACCTAGATGAAGTAGACAAATTGTTAGAAAAATACAAACTACATGCACACCGACTCAAGAAAAAATAGAAGATCTCAATAAACCAATAATTAGTAAAGAGATTGAATCAGTAATCAAAACCCTCCCAACAAAGATGGCTTCACAGGGGAATTTTACCAAACATTCCAAGAAGAATTAACACCAATCCTGCTCAAACTCCTCTAAAAAATTGAACACGTGGGAACACTCCCTATTTCATCCTATGAGATCAACATCTCCCTCATACCAAAGCCAGATAAAGAGAACACAAGAAAAGAAAATTATAGATCAATATCTCTTATGAATATAGATGCAAAAATCCTCAAAAATACTAGTAAATGTAATCCAATGGCACATTAAAAGAATTATACACCAAAATCATGTGGGATTATCCTAGGTAGGCAAGGGTGGTTCAACATAAGAATATCAATTAATATAATACACCAAATTAACAAAATGAAGAAAAAAATTCATGACCATCTCAACTGATGCAGAAAATGCATCTGACAAAATCCAGTAACCCCTTCTTGATAAAAACACTTAGAGAAATAGGAAGAGAAGGAAACTTCCTCAAAATTATAAAGTACATACAAAAAAACCCACCATTAACATCATACTCAATGGTGAAAGACTGAAAGCTTTCCTTCTAAGAGCTAAAACAAGACAAGGATGCCCTTGTCTTGTCACCACTCTTATTCAACATTGTACTGGAGGTTCTAGCCAGAGCAATCAGGCAAGAAAAAGAAACAAAAGACATTCACTTTGGAAGGAAGTAAAACTTCCCCTATTTGGAGATGGCATGGTACCAATAAAGAAAATCCTGAAAAACCCATAACAAGGTTCCTAGAGCCAATAAATGAATTCAACAAAGCGGTGGGGTGCACAAACAACACCCAAAAATCAGTAGTGTTTCCACACAATAATAATGAGCAATCATAAGAAGAAATCAAGAAAAAAAATCCATTTACAGTAGCAACTAAAAGAATCAAAATCCAGGAATAAATCTAACTAAGGATGAAAAAAGAAAACTACAAAACATTGCTAAAAGAAATCAAAGACGACTAAATAAATGGAAGGACATTCCAGTTCATGAATTGGAAGACTAAATATTAAGATGTTAATTCCACCCAACACAATTTACAGATTCAATGCAATCCCAACGAAAATTCTAACAACCTTATTGGCAGAAATGGAAAAGCCAATCATTAAATTTAAATGGAAGGAATAAGGGGCACAGAATAGCCAAAGCCACCTTGAAAAAGAACAAAGTTGGAGGACTCATACTTCCTGATCTTAAAATTTAGTACAAAGCCACAGTAATCAAATGGTACTAACACAAGGACAGACATAGAGACTAATGCAATCGAATTGAGAGTTCAGAAATCAACCCTCACATTTATGGCCTACTGATTTTTGACAAGGGGGCAAAGACCACTCTTGGGAAAGAACAGTCTCTTCAACAAATGGTGCTGGCAAAACTGCATCTTCATATACCAAAGAATGAAGATGGAGCCCCTATCTCACAACACATACAAAATACAATTCAAAATGGATCAAAGATGTAACTATAAGAGTCTGAACTATAAACTCCTAAAATAAAACATAGGGAAGCATCTTCAGGACTCTGGGTTAAACAATGGTTACTTACACTTTATACCCAAAGCACAAACAACAAAAGAAAAAAATAAATCAATGGAACCTCATAAAAATTAAAAACTTTTATGCATCAAAGACTTTATTATGAAAGTAAAATGACAATGTACACAATGGGAGAAAATATTTGGAAACCACATATCCAATAAGGGTTTAAGATCCAGAATATATAAAGAAATCCTTCAACTCAACAACAAAAAGACAAACAACCCAATTAAAAAATGGGCAAAAGGCTTGATTGACATTTCTTCAGAGATATGCAAATGGACACAAAGCACATGAAGAGATGCTCAACATCATTAGCCATTTACGGAAATGCAACCAAAACCACAATGAGATACCATTTCACACCCACTAGAATGACTACTATTAAAAAAAAAAAAAAAACCTGAACATTACAAGTGTTGGAGAGGATATAGATACATAGAACACTCGTTTATTATTGGTGGGAAACAGTTCGGCAGTTCCTCAGAAAGTTAAGCACAGAATCACTATATGACCTGGCAATCCCATTTCTAGGTATACACCCAAAAGAATTGAAAGCAGGGATTCGAACAGATATTTGCACACTAATGTTCACAGCAGCTTTATTCACAATTGCCAAAGGATGGAAGCAACCCTAGCATCCATCAACCAATGAATGGATAAACAAAATGTATATACATACAATGGAATATTATTTATCTGTAAAAATAAGCCAGACACAAGAGGACAAATATTGGATGATCTCACTAAAATAATGAATATGAAAACTCATATAGTCAGAATCTAGAATATAGGTTACCAGGGGACAGGCTAGGGGCAGAGAATAGGGAGTAAGACTTAAAATTAAAATGTACAGAGTTTCTATTTGGGATAATAGAAAAGTTTTGGTAACAGATGGTGGTGATGGTAGCACAACATTGTGAATGTAATTAACAGCAATAAATTATACATTTGAATGAGGTTAAAAGGGGAAATTTTAGGTTGTATATATGTTTCTAGAATGAGATTTTTTTTCCAAAAAATCCATGGAACTACACAACACAAATAAAGAACCCTAAGTTAAACCATGGACTACAGTTAATAGTACAATTATAAAATGTGCTTTTATCAGTTGTAACAAATGTACCACACCAATGCAAGGTATTAATAATAGAGTGGTATATGGGAATCCTGTATTTTATGTATGATTTTTCTGTTAATCCACGACTTTCCTAATTAATAAAACAAAACAAAATAAAACAAAAGGCAAAGGACCCTTAAGTCTGGTTTGTATGTTTTACCCCTACTAGCATAGAATGATTTGGGTTCCTTCAGAAAGCTGGACACCAATCCTACTTCTTATTTGGTGCTTTTCTATGTGGGAGGAGGTGTTGGGGGGGGCGAGGGCGGTACGGAGGCTCTGAGCGCGCTGCCCAAGAAAACCGAGGCGTGGACACCATTTTGGCGCCGAATGCCGCAACCAATCAGGAGCGGACGCCTTTGCAGCTACC